>VWZX01007588.1:0-26652 GCA_013399015.1 Galbula dea
GCCCATGCTTTGTGCATTGGTGTACGTGCACTTAAGAATATCAGTCTTTCTGCCCTTTGGTAAATACTATCAGGCCCAGAAAATAAACCAAGATCATCATTAACGCTGTTTTCTGAAAATGCTTTCTTATTTTTCATAAGCATACAATTCAGATCACTCTCAATTCTAAAACCTGTTAAAAGACTGGCTGTATTCTACAGAGAAAACAGATAGATGCAGGAAGAATGAGAAGTTGGGTGAAACTGTCTAAGAACTAGAAAGTGGAAAATTTTTCCATACACTGTCAAAGAATTAAGACTGATCGTGTTTATATTGGGTGCATGTGTGCATTTGTTTAGAGTTTTTATGTAAAGTTGTGAAATATCAATCTATGAAAATTTCTCACAAACACTTCTTACTCAGTCTGGAATGCGGTATTTCTTCTCTTGGTACACAACAATGCTTTCACAATAGATGTAAAAAAATGATACATCAAGCAAGTTTTGTTTCTTTGTTTCAAGCATCTCTTTATTTAGCACTATATATAGCACAGTTATAAGTTCCTAGTTGAAGTCATTTGGAAAAGCAACAGCCATGCAATAGATGTCCACTAGAAAAACAGCACCCAAGAATAAACACCAAGCAAAAAACTGGCTGTCCTTTGATTTCTCAAAGGTCTCAGGGGATAATCTACTAGCATGGACTGCACATGGCCATTTTGGGATGGAGCCTTGGAATTACAGGGGAGTGGAGGGCTTTTATTCATGCTGATATATCGGCTTTTGATTCATAACTACACACACCAGCTTATAAAGATTGAAAGGAATGAATTAACAGAAGAAAGAAAGGGAGCTTTGAAGACTTACATGCTCTTTTTTGCCTGTTTTAGAGATATTTTCATGGAAATTTAGAGCTGATTCTATTTTCAAAGTCTTTTAGAAGTGCTTTGATTCCAACTGAGCATTTTTCATAATGTCATTCTAAACAAAGTTAGTATTCAGATGACTCTCTCATGCAGGAACAAAGTAGTTGAAATGGCTTGTAAATATATTAGTAGGGCAAATATGTATTAACTTGCTGCCTTAGGTTATAAGCCTTCTTTTAAAGGAAAATAATATTTGTGTAGAGTGAATAGCTTTATTGAATTATATTAAATTATAACATATAATGCAGCCTTACAGACTGTCAATAAATGACATCATGTTCCTGTAATGGTTATATTTGAAGAGAGTCACTATAATCTCAGAAAGCAGCTGCTTAGAAGATCTAGAAATGTTATATATTATTTTTTCCCCCTCAGAATAAAGAATGGAAACAGAACTCCTGTTTACAAATGTCATTTTATTCTATTAACTTGACTTACAGGAAAGATACATGTAAAACCTAAGAAACATATTACACTATCAGATATTAATCACTAGCCACTTTCTTTTCTCTTGCACTCTAAAAATACAAACACGAAGTCTCCTTGTCCATCATTTGTTGACAAAGAACAAGCAGAAGTTCAAATTTGCTTGTAGTCTAGACTTTTCAGACTAAAAGTCTTAATTGCTAGCTTAAAATATGAACTTCATATTTTTCAAGTATTGCACCCAGATGCTTTCACAGTAGAAATAAAAAAGCCTGGAATTTTCACAAATTATTTTGGCAAAAACTTGTGGTGCTTTAAAAATATAAACTCTTATTTATGTTTCTTCATTGTGTGGACAACCTCTTCAGAAATTCAGGTTTACAGTGCTGAGCAGAATTAACTAATCTTCCTGAGATGCAAAGACAAAGTTGATGAGCTCTTTTAGAATGATTCCATATCACCTACACTTACTTAAAACAGGAAAAGAAAAACAAACATTCTGATGATTTTTAGATCTGTTGAGAGATGTTACCATTTGATTTTACAGGTTCTACAGAATATACATATTAGATAAACAGACCAATAATCTGACTTTTCAACATATGGCACTTTTGACAGTACTGCAATGCTGTAGGGTTGGCAGATGGAGCAATTATGTATTTTGTAGCTAGGAAGTAACCTTTAAAGTAAGACTCAAATGTAATATAGAATACGTGAAGATTTAATTTCTACTTGAGGTCTCATGAGGTAATAACATTCAGTATTGTATCTCTTGGAGTATTCAGATTAGTTTCCTCTAATTAATATATCTACACAGCAGTCCACTAACATTCAACTCCTACTTACAGGAATATATCTGAGTTGAGTTTTTTGATGAACAAAAAACTAAGCAGAGTATTTTATTTAATATGTTATATGGCTTCATTTTGCCATTGAAAGATCAAAAAAAAAGTTAAAGAAATATCAGCAAAGCCATTTTAGAAAAGCCAGTTTTGAAAGATAGTTCCTAAAAATTAACTTGAGCTTTTTGACTTCTCTTTGTATAATTATTGGAGTTTTTAAAAGTACATTCTCATAAACTATAAAAACATAGATAATTTTAACAAGATATTCAGAACATATTCAAGCTACATTGAAATACTCACTCTGTAAATGGACCTATTTTTTCATGTTCTAGCCTCTGACTTCCAGAATTCTTTCATCAAGAGTTTTGTTTACTGAGATGTTCACAATACACTGGACCTTTGTCTTTCATTGAATGTACATCAACCTTCAACTCAATAGCTTGTGCTTCTCTCCTTAATGACAAAGAACAAAGTCCAATCTGACAAAAAACTGAGAAAATAATGCTACTGTGACTGTATTAATGTAAATTGATTTTTATGTGACATTTTTAATTTTTATTCAACTTGCAGCTATCAGGATACTACGGATAAAATATTCAGCAAGTTTATACTCAAGATATGTCTCATGGCTTATTCAACCATGACATAGAGGTAATCTGTAGTTAGCCTTAAATATATGTTGCTTTTCAAAATTTAGCTTATGCATAAACAAACTGTTCTTGGACAACATACTTGACTCAAAAATTATGAAGGTGAAAGTTATTTAATGACTCAGACATTCATATTATTTTCCTTTGTGTAAGGTAGACCTTTTGTAGCAATAGAGTAGTGAGTCTTCTTGAAACTCATGGTTAGCTTAACATATCTATTGACAACCAGTACAGTTATTCACTTACATGAAAACAGAAAAAAAGGTTTTAATAAGAGCTTATTGTTTTATATAATACATAATAATTCCTTTTAATTTTAAGTCTAATGGTACAATTGATAAAATAAGGAGAGGAAGGGGAAAAGACAAGGGATAAAAGATTATCTTTCTGTCTAATTAACCAAACAAATGAGCTTTAGGATCTATGAAATCTGTCCTCTACCATCTAAGCAGAATTCATTAATGTGCTTGTAAATATGCAAAATTCCTTCCACAGTGTATCAAGAAGAAACCAGGTAGTTTCTCAGCTTTAATGATGATCCGTAGCTTCTGATCATCTTTATCCTCTGCTGGCAGTTGTATACTTTTACATTTAATCTGAAGAGAGTCAGTGAAACATCACAGAAAGTATTCTTTAATATGCTTTTTAAATTTTTACCCTTAAAATATGTGAAATTGAGGTGCTGATAAACACAGAAAGAGAATGTAAATAATATCAGTGATGATATGTATTTACCATATCCCTCTTGTTTTCTCTCCCTACTTGCTTTTCTTGGTTGCCTGAATTGGTGTAAAGAGTAAAGGTGAACTTTTCTTCTCTGAGGATGGCTATCAGCTTTATATCCTGCCCTTAGTTTTGAAGACAGGGAGTGATGAAGTGGTGCTATTTGAGTTTCTTCATACAGAGAATAAATCGCTGTTAATAAGAATGAAATTTATCTCTCTGCAGAGGCTAGAAGCATAAAGGTCTCAAACATTGTATTCTGGGACCTGAGGAGTAAGTGCTGAAAAGTTTGTGGTCTGTTTCTTAAAACACTTAGTTCCCACCCTGTTACTTCTTATTAGTCTCACGTCTCTTGTTTAAGAATCAGTTTCCTGGTCTGGGTTAGAAATGAACTCAGTCTGTACGCTGATTTTCTTTTCCAGCTAAAGCTCTTCTAGGTAACTGCATTTCTGAAGCTGGCAGTACGTTCTTTACAAACATTGCCTGCTTCCAGCAGTGATAAAGCCTAACGTTTGGGTTTACTGCTGGGGATTGGTATGCAGACCAGGGCCAGTGCTGAATCTTGTGTCTCACATTGCAGGTTGCAGAGTACAAGTCTGCACCTACAGGTCAGAGCGGACAGGACAGGTGACCCTAAACTGATCAACTAAGTATTCTATTACATATATGTCACACTCGATATAAAGCTGAGGGTCGGTTTCCTCTTCTCTCTCTCTTTTTGCTCTTCTTGTTTTTTAGGGCCCATCTTTGCTCTTCTTCCTTACTCTCTCTTCCTCTCTCTTGCTCCTGAATTGGACCCCAGGACCCAGCCTCCTGAATATGGTTTCCATCTGCTGCTGAAGGCCTTCTGTTGCAGCATCAGTGTGGACAGTGACATATGACATGCAGAAACAAACTTTACAACCCACGAAAGGTTATAAAGCAGGTATGTTTATTTACAGCGCTGGACAGCGGGGGAATAGCTTCTCCAAACCGCTCTACACAGACAAGTTTCAGACCATTATTTAATGCCCTAATCTATACATATGCGTTACTAGGCTATACATAAGCAGTGGATTTCCGGGAAATAGGTGGGATCATTAAAATTAGTTCCAGGAACTCATTATCATAAGTCTCCTCATCTGGGTGCATGCATGCTGCCTCCTGGTGGTTGTGGGCAGTGGTCTTATGAGGAAGGCTCAAAGTCATCATTGCATTGGCATTTTCAACTTTGTTCATCTTTACCAAGTTGGCAGCCATCAGAGTCACAAGAACTGGTTCTGTCTGGTAGTCCTGCAACTGGGTTCCTGTTATGTCCTAGCAGGGCCCCTTAGTCCTTGTGTCTTATCTTTGCAGACCTACTCTATTCCTCCCTGTTTTCTTACTGTGTATTATGGGCCAAATGTCCCAACCTACTAACCCTCTTCCAGCTCACTTCTGTTTTACCAACTCACATAGTTGCCATCAAGGGGGGGACTGGGTTCAGTGCTTGTTCTGCATATAATTCTATATATTCCATTTATTGTTACTATTTTCATTAAAGTAGTTTTAGCTGTTTGCAGTTTTGTTTTGGGGGGTTTTTTTGTTGTTGTTTTTTGGGTTTTTTTTTAACAATCCACAAGTCTCTCTCTCTCTCCTGTTTCCCTTTCCCTTCCCTTGGAGACATGGGGGAAGAAGGAGTATTGGAAAGCATCTGGTATTGAATTAGTGGCTGGTCAAGCCCAACATTGGGCTCGAGAGTTTTGATAAATTGCCACAATTAACATTGCTAATACTAACAGTGTTTAATGTGTCTTTCAGAATAACATAGTGGCAATGACAGGTATTTACTTCATCTAGTGGCATCCAGTAATATCCTGAAGTGAACCTGCAAGCCATGGGCACAAACCATGATGAATTCATAACATCTTTCCTGACCTGAGAGACTATTATGAGAAACAGAGATGAAGATTTACAATCATGGACTAAATGAACTTAAGACTTCTCTGCAAAAGCAAATTTTAAACTATTGATGAGTATGATATGAATGGTATGGAATAAGGGGTGGAATGGTGGAGAATGCAGACAGTACAATTCAATGCCTTTGTTCCAGCAGTTTGTTCACAGAATCATAGAATAGTTTGGGCTGGAAGGTACCTTAAAGATCATCTAGTTCCAACCTCCCTGATATGGACTGGACACCTTCCACTAGACCAGGTTTCTCAAAGCCTCATCCAACCTGGTTCTGAATGCTGCCAGGTATGGGACAATCACAACATCTCTGGACAACAACTTTTCATGTCTCCTCTCTTATATTTTTCCTAATTGACCTTCCATCCCTCCACCAATTTACATTTTTTCTCCTTTATCTTTTTTCTGTCCAATTCCTTCTCTCCAATTCCTCCTTCTCTACCACAATAAGACTAGACTATCAGAGATCAGGAAATTCCTGCTATGGGGCATATAAACAGAGTAGCCTGATTATTTTTACTATCAACTTCCCCTAAACTATTTAATAGAACCACAGAAATGTTTAGGTTGAAAGGGACCTCTTCAGATGATCTAGTCCAACATTTTCCTATTTGAGCAGGTTCAGCTACAGCATATTCTCAAGGACTATGTTCAGTTAAGTTCTGGATATCTCCAAGGACGGAGACTCCACAACCTTTCTGGGAAACCTGTGCTGATTCTTGACCACTCTCACAGTAAAAATGGCTGCACTACCATTCAGTGAGACCTAAGCAGTCTGGATAGTTGGGTGGAGGGGAGCCTAATGAAGTTCAACAAGGGTAAGTGTAGAGTCCTGCACTTGAAGATTAATAACCCCACGCACCATTACAAGTTAGGGGTTGACCTGATGGAAAGCAGCTCTGCAGAGGAGCACCTGAGAGTCCTGGTGGACAAATTAACCGTGATGCAGTAGTGTACTTATGCAGCCAAGAAGTCTAATGGTATCCTGGAGTACATTAAGAAGATTGAGACCAGCAAGTTGAGGTAAGTTCTCTTCCCCCTCTATTCTGCCCTAGTGTGGCCACATCTGGAGTATTGTGTCCAGTTCTGGGCTCCCCAGTTCAAGAGAAACAAAGAACTACTGGAGAGAACAAGCCTATCACATGGGAGTGATAGAATTGCATCAGTTCACACAGCTCCTGTGTTATCAGAAGTTTCTGCAAGATACCTTACTTTTTAACTACGTCATTTCAGAAAATGGCAGAGTATCATACAAATAGCATCTTGTAGGAAACAGTAATTACAGAGTTGATTTAATTCAGATGTGTTAAGTATCACATATATATTTCCTATACTGATAAACTTAAAAAACCCGTAAACAACAAAACAAAAAAAACCCCCTTAAAACAAACAAGCAAACAAAAAAAGCCCCACAGACCAAAAAACAGAGAATGGAGGAAGGCGGCAATGGTAAGAAAGACCTTATTTTCTACTCTTTCAGGGGGTTTGTGGTTTCTTATTACAAACAAGTTTAAAGAAGCAGAAAATAATCTTTCAAAAGTATCATATAAATAGAGAGCTCATCTGCTAAGTCAGAAAAGCCCTTATTAATGTGGCAGCTCCATAGCATGGGTGCATACGTATGTCATATCATACGACAGGGCATTGTTTGCAGTACAGCCTTGTGGGTTCAGACATATGTCATTTCATATAGCCAAACACATAGCTCTAATTTAGACAATACTTTCTGACAATAGGTACGTATTCAGGGAAATAACTACTAACATTGTCCACAAATACTGTTAATTTTGTGTCTGTTGTCTACAGAGAAATTTTGCCTGTAATAGTTGCATAGCTCCTTTAAAGTATGTCATATTTTTATCTCTGGTTGTTGAGATGTGTTGTTAGGTTGTGATATTGGAATATGTTATGCCTTTAGAAAAGTAGTAACTTGCCAGCTTTTAGCACTGGATGATGGGGAGCGGGTGGCAGAGCAGAATCACAGAATCACAGAATATTAGGAGTTAGAAGGGACCTCGAAAGATCATCTGGTCCACCCCCCCTGCCACAGCAGGATTCCTAGACCAGGTCACACAGAAAAGCGCGTCCAGACGGGTTTTGAATACCTCCAGAGAAGGAGACTCCACAACCTCTCTGGGCAGTCTGTTCCAGTGCTCTGGCACCCTCACTGAAAAAAATTCTACATGTATTCACATGGAATCTCCTATACTAGAAGGAGTCTTACTGATTTCTTACTTCCATTCACTGACAACAAAAAACCAAACAGTTTCCCTTGATCCTAAGCCAGTACTGAGGTTTAATTCTTGCTTATGTTCTCCTGGATATGTATATACATCATATTTCTGCCCTCAGTTATGTTGGTATTACAGCTGAAACAAGCTGATGCAATGTTTTTGGTTTTAACTTTGTTTTGTGAAATTTCACTTTCTCACATAACGGCATATGGTTAACTATTAATACCTGGGTTTTACTGTCAATTTGGGTATTTGTTGTGTTCTTGGTGTTTGTTGATGGTTTTGGTGGTTTTTTTTTCCGCTGTATAATAATACTGTTTTATGAAATGAAGAAAAGAAATTTTTGGTTTTCTTTCATTGTATTGAACAAGAAAAAAAATATTATTTCTTTTAGGACTCTTAACACAAGATACCTGTGAATCTTGCATAGCTGTTTGTTTCTTATTTTGGCCACCTTTTTATTTTCTCTCATTTTGAAGGGATTTTATAATCCATTTCAAATTTTTGGAACACAAACTTTACTCCCTTATTTCTTTACCTGGAGAGTAAAGAAAAGTTTTATTTTCCTATATTTATGGAAAGTTATTCAGAACTGCCATACATATGTTTCTAAATTATTTCTTCTCCCCTAAAACTTTAAGAGAGTACAGATAAGACAAATATAACATATTTAAAGGGATACTTAGACTGAAGAGTAGCATGTATTTTAATGTATTTTCTATTTTTACCAACAGTATTAAAGATTACTATTAGTAAAAGGAATTTAAACATAGATTTAATTGCTCATACTTTGTTTCCCTTCTGGACTCATGTCATTTTATCTACATCTAAATGCACCATTTTCCTTATAAACTTAATAATTTAATCAGTTCCTCATATTTCTTTTTAAACAACAGTGATAGAAAAGAATATTCTTAACATTATTAGAATATGAAAAAAAAAAGGGAGGAATCTGTGGTACACAGATACTGTTACTTCTAACCTGAAAGAGTGACAGCAATATTTTGAGCTAGTCAATCTAAAACTGAAATGAAGAGGCCACATAAAATACATTTTGGTGAATAAGACATTAATAAATAGGGAATTAGATTAAAAATCTGTAGGAAAAGGAAAAATAAAATTTGAATAAACTGTATCACATATTCTATTCTAACTAATTTCTGTATCATTGGCTTAAAACTGACAAACAATGTAAATTCAGTATTCTGTTTTCTTTATACTAATGTTCATTTTCCGTTTATGAATCTTCACTGATATATGAACAACTGACAGGAATGTTGCTGTATAGGAAGCTAAAAATTTAAATGTGTTCTTACTTGAATTTATTTTTACAGACGAAAAAAGATAAAGGATTTTTTGAGCTCACACGGGTTTTAACATTTTTACTTTGCTTGTACCCTAGCAAAACAACAATTCAGGTACATAGATATTAATATTTAAGTAATAATAACTTATCAAATTAATATTTAGGAATAATATAATGCTGAAAAATGAACAAAAATTGAATGTATATTGAGAAATTGGTAACCACAGACTCACAGAATCATAGGATGTTAGGAGTTAGAAGGGACCTCTAAAAATCATCTAGTCCAATCCCCCTGCCACAGCAGGATTCCCTAGAACAGGTCACACAGATGACATCCTGACAGGTTTTGAATATCTCCATAGAAGGAGACTCCACAACCTCTCTGGGCAGTCATTTCCAGTGCTCTGGCACCCACACTGGGAAAAAAATTTTGTCTTGTATTTACACGAAACCTACTATGTGCTTCAGCTTACAGCCATTGCCCTTTGTCCTGTCACTGGGCTTCACTGAGAAGAGCCTGACCCCATCCTTATGACACACACCCTCTGCATATTTAAAAGCATAGATGAGGCCACTCCTTAGCCTCCTCTTCTCCAAACTAAAGAGACCCACCTCCCTCAGCCTTTTCTCATCAGGAAGATGTTCCACCCCCTTAATCATCTTTGTGGCTCTGTGTTGGACTCTTTCAGTCAGTTCTCTATCTTTCTTCAATGGAGGGGCCCAGAACTAGACACAATATTCCAGATGTGTCATTGTCCAGTCAACAGCATGTTTTTTTAAAGAGGTGGCTATTGTAGTCTGTTTTCCAAATAAATGGGGAAAGTGGAATAAAAAGAGAGATTTGCTGCTTAAATACTCTTTGTTAATAAAAATAATTTTGCATTTTCAGGTTTCCCTGAAAAAAAGAAAGACCTGTGTATTTTTCTCTTAACAGGTTTTTTGGGGGTAAAAGAAAATAAAAAAGGTACACTTTTAAGAAACATAAACTGTGACAGTTACTGTCTTCTCTTTATAACGACCAAACACACAGAAGGAATTGTGTGACAATTAGCTGTCATATACAGCTCAATAATCAAATTGTGTCAGCTCAAAAAAAAGCAATCAGCCAAACACTAGAATCTTTTTATCTAGTTTAGAAAAATGTTTAGATAACTTCAACATCAACAATGGAATATGTGAAGAGTTATATGAAGAGCTGACAAAAGGACAGATTATAAGGATAGGCAGAAGATAAATACACAGTAACTGAAACACTGACTGGAACATCCTAAAGTATTGCACACAAAATTGCCAGAAGTCAGATATCTGATAGCTCTAATTCATGAGGCAAATATAATGTTCACAATTATTGCCATAGGAAGTGTCTTGTGAAAACAGATCAACATATTAAATATAATGCATAAAAATCTACAACTGAAAAAAAGTTAGAGGAAGTGCTATATGTGGTGATAATAATGCATTTTCTGTTGTAATCACTTAATCATTCCAGCTGCTACACATTTTCCACTTGTGAGTACTAAGTAGCCCCTAATGTGTATGTCGGAAAATGCTCTACATGACAGATGTTTCCTCATGATTTTTAAAAAGAATTTTCATAATTACTTGTAAATGCTTAAGTCCTTTCTATCAAACCGGCATGCAATAATATCTTTTGAAAAACAAAACAAAAACCAGCCCAAACACTTCTGGATAGTTGCAAAACCTTTTTAAATATTCTCTTTATTTCTAAGAAGATATTTATGGAACATATTAACATCACCTTATCTTGTACAATACAATGTAATACCAATGCATGATGGCATGTCTTTCAATTTTTTAGCCTGAAAATTTGGTAATTACATGCAAAAAAGGGTAATACAGACAACACATTTCATGAATTTTTTCTTAATAGCATTTAGTAAAGACATGCTTGCTGTACAGTTAAGCTTTGAGAAGAAGGGATATAAGAGCACAATTTTGGTTTCTACAAAGATGTTTGGAAAGTTTTGCTGTACTGGACAAATTAAATCCAGCTCCCAGCATAACAGAAATTATCATTTGTTTTTGTCAATTTATATGTTTACTAATCCTATCTGCCTGTGGTGTTTAGAGGGGCTCTTTTTCCTGACCTCTTAACTCATGGCAGTTAAAGGAGAGACTTCTGATTGGAAGTTAAAAACTAAAAACTGCAATAATAATAACAACAAATATAAATGAAAACAAATATAAACATATACAGGACCCAAAATATTGAACTGCCCCGATGTCAGCTCCCAGCTTCTCTCAGTCCCCGGTAGCAGCTCCCAGCAGAGAGAGAGAGACTCTCAGCACGACACAGGTCCCAGCTAACACACAGAGAGCACAGGCAGCCTCCAACACACACAGGTCCCAGCAGAGAGAGAGAGTGTCCTCGTGGTACCCAGTCAGCAGAAGTCCAGCAGAAACTCTCAAAATTCCCCTGGCTTCCCATTTGGGGGCGGGGNAAAATAGAAATATTCTCCACAGTATACTAACTAAAAAGCACCACTAAACCTCTTCACAAAATGCCTCTTTGTAATCTTACTAGATGCAAGCTTAGAATCCATGTTTGATGAAATCTATTTCATTGTTGCACCACAGAATTTTTGTGCTTTTCTGTGATTCTGTTTTTCCTGTATTGACAGATAGGATCATTCACAAATGTAGTTGCTGAAAACAGGGGCTACTACAGATATATAGATTATATCCCTCAAAAACAAACAAAAGTATTCCCTCTTACAATATAAAACTTATCATTTATGAGTTTGTCTTATGTCTTTTCTGCTTTTTCTTCTGTTATGTAATTCCCACAAACCAATGCAGTAAAAACTTGTATCCTTCAATCTTCTGAGTTATTAAAAGCATGATAGGAGTGTTCTGCAAGGATGGGTTTTGGGGGGGTTTTGTTTGCTTGTTCGTGGGGGGGTTTTTGTATATTTGTAGTTAATTAGGTTTGTGAGTTTACATGCACAGAAATATTTAAATTTGTCATTAGGATATCCTTACCCCTTGTTCATGAGGGGTTTTGTTATATTCCTGTACATGGCTGCAATTTCAATGATATAAAGCCAAATTCTTACTGTTGTCATAATAGGATATCTGTGTATAAGAACATAAACGACCCTGATGAGAGAACAGAGTGTGCTGTCAGCAAGTTTGTTGATGACACTAAACTGGATGGAGTGGCTGACACACCAGAGGGTTGTGTTGCCATTCAGCAAGACTTAAACAGGCTGGAGAGTTGGGCAGGGAGACATTTAATGAGATTCAATAAGGCCAAGTGTTGAGTTTTGCAGCTGGGAACGACCAACCCCATGTATGAGTATAGGTTGGGGGCTGAGCTGTTGGAGAGCAGTGAAGGGGAAAGGGATCTGGGCGTCCTGGTAGATGGAAGGATGACCATGAGCCAGCAGTGTGCTCTTGTGGCCAGGAGAGCCAATGGGATTCTGGGGTGTATTAGAAAGGGTGTGGTTAGTAGGTCAAGAGAGGTTCCTCTCCCCCTTTACTCTACCCTAGTGAGTCCGCATCTGGAACCTTGTGTCCAGTTCTGGGCCCCTCAGTTTAAGAAGGATAGGGAACTACTGGAAAGAGTCCAGCACAGAGTGACAAAGATGATGAAGGGGCTGGAACATCTTCCTTCAGAGGAAAGGCTGAGGGAGCTGGGTCTCTTTAGTTTGGAGAAGAGGAGGCTAAGGGGTGACCTCATGTATGCTTTTAAATTTGTGAAGAGTGTGTCATGAGGATGGGGTCAGGCTCTTCTTGGGGAAGCCCAGTGACAGGACAAGAGGCAATGGCTGTAAGCTGAAACATAGTAGACTCCGTGTGAATGCACATAGAATTTTTTTCCCAGTGTGGGTGCCAGAGCACTGGAACAGACTGCCCAGAGAGGTTGTGGAGACTCCTTCTATGGAGATATTCAAAACCTGTCAGGATGCGCTTCTGTGTGACCTGTTCTAGGGAATCCTGCTGTGGCAGAGGTGTTGGACTAGATGATTTTTCGAGGTCCCTTCCAAATCCTAAAATTCTGTGTTTCTGTGTGATAAAGAAAACATGGCTCATTAATACTTATGGGGGGAACCACTGTAAAGATAGAGATATTGAGCTATTTGAACGCTTTAAGAACAATCTGGAAAATTCTGTTTGACTCCTCTCCTTTACCCTTTGTTATTTGTCTCCTCCCTTTACTCCTCCCCTGTTTTCCAAAGTTGGAATGTATCCCTCCTTCCCTTCCCTTGTTTGGTATGACTCCTCCCTTGTTTCCCTGGTTACTGGTCTCCTCCCCTAGTTCCTCCCTTAGTTCCTCCCTTGTTCTCCAGCTATGGAGATAGCCCCTCCTTCTCCTACCTTATTTGTTGTGACTCCTCCCCTATTCTAGAACCCTCCACAAGGGAGCCTATATAAAGGGCTCTCTCCCTTACAATAAAGTTCACTCTGCCCTGGTCCTGGCGGCTGTGTGTTCCTGTGTTCTCCACCTCACTACGACGCAACTCCTGGGATCGGATGTGCATGCCACAGCCCTTCAGCTAGCTGGGGCACAGCACTAGCTCTACCCTGGTGTGGACCTGCCTTCCTCTCCCACGGGCTGTGACATACTTAAACAGCTAGAGTAATCCATTCTTCATGACTGCCTTTTCCCATTGCTGGGCAGTGGAAGGGAAAGTGTTTCCTTAGACCATGAGACTTAACTGGACAAAATAAACTGTGGTAAGTATCTGGGAAATTTGCAAGGGCAAATTGTTTGATTTTTCACTGTCATGTTATATCTTTGTCTCGAGCAGTCTGGCCCTGCTGTGTTACAGTAATATTAAATTGAGATTAAAGCACACAACGAAGAGTAAAACATACAATTAAGATTACATTTTTGAATGTGATAGTGATTAAAGCATATTGACTGGCAGTTTGCAATTACTCGGGTTAACTCTTACCTATTTTTTTGTTAGGAATAATTCCTGAATTGTTTCCTTTGAAGTTTAGAGCAGGTTTTGCCTTCTATATTTTTGGAATAATTCAAACATTCAAAATAATAAGCACATGTTTTTTAATCATGCAGAGAAATTATCAGCTTTTAATTACTCTTTATGAAAGAAAATTCACCTCAGTATAGCAATCTTTTTTTTGCCAGCTCTGTCCCAAATTCAAAAGTAGGTAGGTTGTTGAGGGAGGAATGGAGCAGAATGGCTGTTCCAGAAATAAGCCAGATGATCTATTCTTAGATGAACACTTACTATTTTGATAGCAATAAATGACAAAGTAATCATCCATATTTTACAGATACAGAAAGCTTATGTGACTTGCCAGGTTCATTCTTTTTTGTTATACCAATGGCTTAAGTAGACCTCTGCAGCAGTTGTGTCACAGATTCCCTTTGCTTCCAAACATTCAGCCACACCTCCGTTTGTGTTCCTCACCTCAGTGAAGTGTCCTACCCTCAGGGCTTTTCTTATTAAACTCAGAAACTATTTTTTTTTTTTTTTTATAGAATGCTATTACTGCTTTAGAATGGCTTTCTTTCCTTTCATTTATTGTTTCTGGTCTGTTTTAATGGCTATGTAGTACCATTTTCCTCAATCACTAGCTCAAGGTTCCCTCAGTGAACTAATGGGTAGTTGCCATGGATCACTTTTTGGTACAAATCTCTATTTCAGATTTCTTGTTTAGTTATTAAACTTCTGCCATCAAAAAAGCTTGCAGAAAAATTACATTGGAGAAGTCATATAGACATCATTTTTCACCCTGACTATGAAATAAGTTATCTAATAATCAGCAAGGGGAGGACATTGTTTTCCTTTAGTTTTCTGACTGACTATCTACAGCCTAGGCCTAAAATTACACTCTTAACAAAATTAAAATTAAGGTGGGATCAACAAACAGTTAAAAATAAGTGTGTGTCTCCACTATGCAGTAAAGATTGTAAATATACATAAGGTAAGACCATTGGATGGTAGTCAGGTCTTTCTTGAAAATTAAGTGGTTACTTCTAGCTTCCTAAGAGTAACATATGTCATGCACTATTTTTTTTAATGCTATGGCTATATGTATACCTGTTATTTCCTGAAACAAAACTTAACTTCTCTAACTGATTCTATTTTCATTTATTATGTTCATACACTTACAGAAAAGGAGTGTTTATGTTATACTTCAGATTAGTAGTGTAGAAAAAACCCCAAATCGTCAGCTGTGCAACCAAATCTTCAATTTTTTACTCCCAATGCTGCTCTCTTGTTTTTGCTTTTATTTCAATTTTTCTACAAATACATCATATTCATTTTATTATTAATAAATATAGTGGTTCTCTAGACACTTCTCTAAAATGCCTCCAGGTGTATGAATTAATCGACAGCCACAAAGACACATAAATAGTCTTTTATAGATGAGAATGCTGAATAGCAGAGGAACAGATTTTGTTAAAAAAGTACTCATGAAGCTGGGAAAAAGAATGAAATTAATTCCTAAAGTGCTGATTCCCCAGTCCAACAATGCAGTTGACAGGTATGCTGTAATATCCTTCCATTTTTACTTCACCTTACTTTACCTGAACCTTTTAACTAATACTTTCATTCACAGAATCACAGAATGGTTGAGGCTGGAAGGAACCTCTCAAGGTCATCTTGTTCAATCCCTTTTGCTCAAATAAGGCCATCTAGAGCCAGTTGCCCAGTACCATGTCCAGATGTTTTTTGAGTATCTCCACAACCTCTCTGAGCAACTTGTGCCAGTGCTCGGTCACCCTCACAGTAAAAATATTCCCTTGTGTTAAGATGGAGCCTCCTGTGCTTCGGCTTGTGCTCATTGTCTCTGATCCAGCCAGTGGACAGAACTTTCTTGTTGTTTATAAACCAAAGAGTAAATAACACAAATATAGAATAATTTAAATTGCAATGAAATACACAAATCCCAATGCGGGTGTGTTTTCCCATAGCTAGTGTAAATTTGGTACAGTAACTTCAGGACAATCCTTTTCCTCCATTATAGTCTACACTAAGGTTTTCTGTTGTTTATAGTTTACTTACAAAAGCAAGTAATAAGTAAATTTACTACACATGCATATTGCAGTAGTTAAAATAAATCTCAATTCCTTTGAAAAATACTCATGAAAAAAATATATCTCCATTGATATTACATCAGATGGGTTTCTGCAAAAGATAAGAAAAGCTCACTTGGAAGTAGACCAGAGGCTATTTCTGACATGCTTGTTAGAGGGACAAATGATGCCACAGTAAGTTTTTACCTAATATTCACTTAGCCTTGAGTGATGTTTAGTAAAAATCAATTTAAAGTTGTTAAATTCAAACAAGTTCAATGAATGTATTTTATATATGTGTTCAAGGTCAAAATTCTAGCTCTTCATTTTACATTGTGAATTTTCTATTAATGTGTATATAATTCAGTAGTGAAAAATTTAATACTTGTGGTGGTGGATGTTGACCCTTGTACAAATATTTACCAGAAAAAAATTATGTACACTGGCTCTGTTAACATTGTTAACCTTCATGAAAAATTATTCAGAAATAAATCTAAAATTATGCCTTATCTTTATTTCTCTCACAATCTTCTTAGCTTTGCTATGGTCATGTTTCATTTTTAATAGAAGTGGTTTTTAATAGAAATGTTTATTTTGCAATATCAAAATGGGAGCAGCAAGCAAGTACTGAAGCTTCTTGAATCTGTTATGGCTGAATTTTGTAGGTTTACCAGTTATCTGTACTTAAAATATGCAAAGGGATTTGATAACTGATTTTTTGTTCTGATCTTTGGAAGAATATATTTTCTAATAGATAGTAGATTTATTACATTAAATTTTGTGTATCTGGGATTATAATGTTACTCAATATTATTCAATGATTAAAAACCGTTGCAGTATGAGTTCTTATTCACTGGTTTAACTTCAGAACAGTTTGTGCAAGAAAAATATGAGCGGAAGCTACTAAGTTTCATTTATAACAGAATCATTATGGTTGGAAAGGACCCTCAAGATCATCTAGTCCAACCGATAGCCCTACACTACTCTTATCCCTAAATCATCCCCTGAAGAAACACATCTATCCTCTTCTTAAAAACCTCCAGGGATGGTGACTCCACCACCTCCCTGGGCAGCCTATTCCAATATCTCACCACTCTTTCAGTAAAGAAATTCTTCCTAATATCTAATCTAAACCTACCCGGGCACAACTTAATGAAAATATGACATAAAAGTTGTAAACTGAAGTATTAAACACAATTATAGTGCTTTAGCCTGTATGTTTGTATGAAACCCTTACATGTTGTAGAATCAGATGAGTAAGACACTTATCTCACACCTCAGAAATGGCTATAAATTTAGTGAACCTTGAGGTTTTTTCTCACTTAACACATGATCACCTGCTGTGAAAGCTGGGTGAATGAAAACATCTCTATAGCTCTGGAGAGAGCTGAACAGTGTTTTAATTTCTTTTTACTATATAAATGTAAAGACGTATGTGATAACCTGTCTTAAGAACAAAACTTTCTCTTTTTTTTTCTTTCCATATGACAAGATTAAAAATGTCATATGAGAATGACCATAATTGTGAGGTCAATATATTTGTTACTAAGTATCTGATTATTGTTTCTCAACATCTGATTATGAAGATTTTTGATAATTTGATGATAGATGTTTAGGGAGGGAAGATGACTAAGATATGACTAAATAGAGCTTTAAACTAGAATGAACGGGGGGGAGGGGATACAAAAAGGATTGCTGTGAGTAAGCCAAGTGTTCACATTTCTTTACCTTAGTATGGCAATTCCAGTGGGAACATTAACACTGCTCCTGGGAGCACAAAGAGCTCAGGGGCAAATCTGAAATCCTTGTACAGCAGAGCATGTAGTACACAAAACAAACAGGATGAACTGGAAATGTTGGTCAAAAACTCCCACATATTGCAGAAGAGGGTAAAGTCCCTTTAGTGTCCATGAAGAATGTATTTGGGAAGGTGGTCTGGGTTAGTCCCGCTTTAGGCAAAGGAAAACTTATCCTAGGGATTGCTTTTGCTAAAGGACCTGGGTGCAATTGATACAGAAGGATGGAGCATTCCAATATGTACCTCAAGAGGATTTAATTTTGTGTGAGAAGATCCAGTAAATTTAATTGTATAATTGTGGGAGAACGCCCAGATTACAAGAAGTGGAAGGAGAACATCTAGAACCAGGATTTTACGGTGGCTTCTTCCCAGGATCACCACACCTGGAGCTGCACGAGTTCTCCCGCGGGTTGCGAAACTCTTGTACGGTTTTTTCTTATAAGCCTCTGTTACCCCTTCCCTAGTGCACGTGGACCCCCTGGGCGGCGACATGTTGCCTTCCCCCTTGAACCAGTCCCCTGCCCCTGTCGAACCTCATTGGCTACACTCCCTTCTTCCTGTGTTACCCCCCAATCACATTCCCTTTTGTTAAACCCTTCCTGGGGGAGTATAAAAGCCCTGGGAGGTTTGAATAAATCACTTTTCGCCCCTGGACCTCAGAGACTACACTTGTGATTCTTTCCACCCCAAGGAGGGAAGGTGCTCACAGGAGAACATCATCTCAGAGACACAGCTGGCGGGGAGTCACCAGGAATCAATCCTGTCATATAATGTTAGTTTTAAATAACCCTTCTACTGTATTATCACAAGAATCACTCAAATCAATGAGGGATGGAACTTCATGAAATTGAGCGAGGAGCAATAGTGATGGAATTTGAGCTGACTTCAGCTGGTGCCCAGCAACTTCCAGAATCTCAACATCTTTAACTTACAGACAGTAAGCATGGGCCATGCCACATACACCAGCCTCAAGCTCTCAATGCAACATGTAACAACCTGACACCATCTTTCCTGCTCTGAAAGATTGTTATGAAATATGGAGCCACAAAGTCATGGATAAAATTAGCTCAATAGACATGTCAGGGTGGTGGCCTGAATAAGGGAATAATATATTAAGTAAGTATAGGAAAGGAGAACTAGTGGTAAATATTTGGAGAGTGTAGGCTCTGAGCATGAATTTTGGCTAGGATAGGGTTAATTTTCACAAGAAGCTGTGAGGGGCCACAGCCAGGATGGCCAAACCAGAGAGACACTGGGATATTTGATACCATACTGACCTCTTGCTCAGTACATAAGGGTGGTGTGAGATCTGACCCAGGCTGGGTGGTAGTGGGATGTGGATGGTGAGCAGTTGCATCGTATATCATTTTAAGTTTTATTTCATTAATATTGTTGTTATTACTGTTGTTTCTTCTCTTTTTTATATTGTTCTATTAAACTCTTATCTCAACCTGTGGAATTTTTTTTACCTATTTCTCCTGATTTTGCTTTCCATTTCACCAAGGGAGGAGGAAGGAGTGAGCAAACAGCCGTTTGGTGTTTAGATGCCAGCTGGGCCTAAATCATGACAACACCTTCATGAAAGACAATAAAGAGTAGTAATAGGTGAATTATAGACTTCATATAGTCTGGTTTTTAGTAGCCTTGAAAAGTATTTTAATCTGAAATAGCTGCTGTGCACACAAAAAGTGCTTTCCAATCTTCCTGATTTAACAAGTGTTAGGTCAATAGACTATTCATAATTATGAGAGAAATCTCTATATCTCCATATTTTTAATATGGAAATAAGTCTTGGATTCTTAGCAGAAAAGAAAGTTCTGTCAAGTTACTCATAGGCAGGAAGACAGGCAAATTCTCCTGACTTATTTCAGAGTTTCTGACTTGGGCTCATGAAGATGATAATGGAGAGAGAATGTAAAAATTCTCTTATATTGTTTTGATGTAAAATGGAGAGGTTTTCCAATAATTTTTTATTCATTTCGTATGGATGGCATTTTTTTTCTTATCAGCTGTATATTACTGAGTGCTTTAAAAGAGAATGAGATTGTTTGATGAATCAAAAATACTTCCTTCTGAAGTCTCTGTTTTTCATGGCATAACTCAACTGTCTTAGCAGAAAACTTGCAAAAATAGCATTAAAATAAAGAAGACGACTTCTGCATTCACCTAAAAATTGTTTCCAGAAGACCAAATGAGATATAGATCTTGCTTATTTCAGTAATGTGGTGACAACAGCAACAGCAACAATAATACATCAAATTATTTCCAACACATTAAGCAAATGAATCATTTATATAGACTAAGCAATTAAATTATTTATATATATATTGTGCATAGTGCAGCAGTAAACTGTACCTAAGATCCTTGTAGTATAAAGCACATCTCATTGTCTAAATCTATAAAATGCTACTTGCAGATTGAATATAATATATAAAGATGTAAGTTGTGTTCTGAATTGCATCTTAAAATAGAAGAAGAAAATCCAAACTTATATTAAAGAAAAGGTACTGGGGACCTCAGTGACTAATGTAGTACTTGGTTGTTTCAAGTTGTTTAAAATTTAGAGGTTTAAAGCAAAAAACATAATCTGCTGTTTATTTCACAAGAAGCAAAGGGCTAGAGCTGGGTACCTTAAAAACAGAAAACTTGGATAAAATCAAAAGTAAAAGAAGACTCACTTATTGTTTAATAAACTTAACATTTCCTCCTGTTTACCAGAACTGTGAAATTACACTATTTGGGGGTCCAAAAAAAGCCCATTGTCAATATATCTGCCAGCTTGGACAAGGTGATGAATTCTTTATAAAGCAATAACTTCAAAGCTGCTATAACCTCCATCCACAGGTAGAGGACCTCGAGAAGGCAGACAGCTTTCATAGAATCACAGAATGTTAGGAGTTGGAAGGGACCTCGAAAGAGTTACTATTGTCACTGCTAACATAAATCTAATGAATGAGTTGTATAGATAGGGCTAGAGTCAAAGTAGTTTTTGGTTTCTTCATTTCACATATTATACACAAAATAGTCCATACATGTATCATAAAAAATATTCTAACATATTCTGTTAGTTTCAAAAATGTATCCAGAGATGCAGAAATTGTTTCAATTTCTTCTTTATTCCATTTATCAAAATAATGTCACATTATTTTATTCCTTTGTAAACAGATGGTCATAGGTACACAGCTACAATAAACTTGGGTAGAATTAAATGTTAAAGTCATCTGAAATCTTTACAAGAGCAGTCACGTAAGTAGAAGCATATACTGAATCTACATGTTTTACTGTATTTAGATAGCCTTGTTACTTGAAAGCCTAAACCAAAAATTAGACTGAACAAACTTGTTCACCACAGCTCACCTTGCTTCATATGATTTTAATCATGATTCTTTCTTAATGAATAGAAAAGCCCAAAGTCCTGTGTCCCCACCTTTAAAATGTATGCCTAGAGAAATTAATTCTAAAGCTGCATCACTCAAAGATTATTTGTACATTTCTAACAAGTTCGTGGTGTACTTTGTCAACCTATTATTTATCTGTGAAATACAAGTTAATAAGCTGTAGCATTGACTTCAGTATATGACGTACAAGCCAATGGAATATTTGGTAGAGAAAGAAGCCTGACTTGAATGTTACCATTAGCATTTCTATCTAGATTTCTATCTAGTTTGATGTTTCAGATATACATCACGCCTCTCTTTACAGTTCAGGTACACTTGCAAGCAGAACATAGCAGCCTTATATTTCACTTCATTACCCAAGTCAAACCCCCAGGTATCTCTACAATGTAAGTTTCAATTTATTTTCTTCAGTTGATTTCACCTGTCTGGGGAATTCTCTCTGGAATTTAAAACAAGCCCAGAGGGTTGTCTTACTGAAAGATCATAACAAGGCAGAAATTTCATACACTGAGCAACAATCATCTCAGCATATAACAATATAGGAAAGGAACAGTGTCTCTAAGTAGCAGCAGAGATCTGACATTATTTCAGAGAAATATGACATTATTTTGTATTTTTAGAGTTGACTTTTTTAATGATCTTATTGGTTTTTACAAGTGCAAGGCTCTTCATTAATATGGGAGTTGGTAAAGGTGCTATTTCAACAGTTAAAAGAGTTTTCTAAGGTCTCAGGATGTTAAAACAAGAGATTCTCTTGCCTTACCTAGCTTATTTGGTCATTCTACCATCTCATAGAGTTCTCTCACAATCATAGCAACTGGTGCATGAAGAGATCATAGTAAAAATGTCTTTAGTACATTTTATTTTCTTTGCCTATAATTTACCTTAATGCAGGGAGAAGTAGCAAGACTAGGAAGTTCTCTGGTTGTATATAAATGTTTTGTTGAAAAGCCATGCTTGCTGGACCACCATTTTTAAAAATCTCTTAACACAACAATCCTAGAACTTCATTAACTCATTCTGCTCTGACAAATGACACAAAGTTCTGAAAGGCTTAGTATCCTTTCAAAGCACCATGAGAAACAGAACAGTTCTCTTCAGATCTACATCCATAGCACTGATGTTTCTCCATATTTATACATCAAGAAAACAAATCCCTTTTCTGCTGTATGTGTTTTCAGAAAAGCTAGATATATTATACTTTCTCATTATAAATCAGTATAAATATAATTGAAAGAGCTCTGCAATTGTATTTCTCAATTTCAGTGCCACTGTTTATCCATACAGGAATAGTCACAGTTATTCGTATTACGTATTTTAAAAAAAATATTTTAAAAAAATTTTATATACTTGCTTAATATTCTGGACAACATATTAATGGCACAACATTCTTTCTGGAATTTTTAGTTAAAAATATGATGGGAGATCAGATAGCAGCAGCTGAATAGGATGATGAATTTAGTTGCAACTGATTATACTCAAAAGCAAAAAATATCTACTGTAGATGAATTGCTAAGTCTCTGAAAGGGCAGGGGGCAGCTGTTGGAGGAAAAGAATGATAACAATAGTTGATACTTTTCCTTCTTTAAACAGAACGAATAATTTGATATTTTTCTTATTACTAACAAAAATCCCAGCCTTCTCACTTTATGCCTTTAGAGATTCTCAGCATATCTAGTTCTTAGTAGGACTGTTGTCCAAAACATGTTCTCAAACAAAATTTAAGGCAATTACTTTCTGAAGTATGTTGTGGACTGGGAAGTATATGTTAGGGATTCCTTAAAGCTAATTAAATTAAATATTAATAACATTATTAAGTACCCAAATTTATCTATAATTATGTATTTTTCTATTTATTAACTCTAATATACATTTTTATCATAAATAAATACAAATGCAATATGCATGTTACTGTAATATATACAGAATAATCAATGTCTTTACATGCAGTCTTTGAAAATTACAGTAATGATTTGGTGGAAACAAAAAGCTGTTGTTTTTTTTAATGACCATTGGTCTCTCAAGAGAATAAACAAAGTTATACAGAGTCAAAAGATGGAGAAAATTCAGAAAGGTACTAAAATACATTTCAAAAGAAAACAGCAGAAATGTTTTTATTTGTCAAGCCTCATTGGAAAGTTCATTGCTCTAGTGCTTCGCATAGGGTATGTCACTAATATCAGACGTTCTCAGCAACTTTAAGATGATATTGAGGTAAAATCTTTCTATACACAAAAAGATTGAATTCTTATGACATAAAGCATTTGACCCTGTCTCCCACAGCATCCTTGCAACTAAACTGAGGAAGTGTAGTCTGGCTGATTGGGTAGTGAGGTGGATTGTGAGCTGGTTGAAGGACAGAAGTCAGAGAGTCGTGGTCAATGGGATGGAGTCTAGTTGGAGGCCTGTGTCTAGTGGGTCCCTCAGGGGTCAGTACTGGGACCAGTACTTTTCAATCCATTCATCAATGTCCTGAATGAGTGAATAGAGTGTGCTCTCAGCAAGTTTGCTGATGATACTAAACTGGGTGAAGTGGCTGACACACCAGAAGGCTGTGCTGCCATTCTGTGAGATCTGAACAGACTGGAGATCTGAGCAAAAAGGAATATAACTAAGTTTTGTATCATCAGCAAACTTGCTGAGCATACATGCTATACCTCCTTCTAGGTCGCTGATGAAGATGTTAAACAAAACTAAGCCCAATACTGACCCTTGGGGAACAGAAATGAAGCAAAACAAACAAACAAAACCAAACCAAAATCAAACATAAATGTAACCAAGAAAGGAAAAGAAACCATTTTCCTAAACCATTTTCCTAAACCAAGTATATTTAATCACTGAGTGGAGCTATACTCTACTTCTGAGTAGAGATATAAACTGAATCTTTATACTTGTTGATGGTTTCTCATCAGTACAAAAAAATTGGAAAATAGGAACTATTTTCTTAGGACCAAAGAGTAACTCAATCTTAACGGAACCTAAGAAGGTCTCTTTTCCAGCCTTATGATCAAAACAGGATCAGCTATGGGGTCAGACAAGGTTGTTTGGGGCTTTGTCCAGCTGGATCTTGAAAATCTTGAGAAGGATGGAGACTGTATGGCCTATGTGGGCAACCCCCTCCAATGCGTCATCATTCACAGGGTGAATTTTTTTTTCCTATATCAACTCAGAAACACTTTTTCCAACAGACATGTTTGTTAATTTTTCATGTTACAGAACTTTAACATTTTTAAAGTGATATTTTTTAAAGAGCACACTCTAAATATCTCACTGTATTATTGTCGCCAGCATTTGACTTAACAGTAACGTGCACATTTCTCAGACTATGGGGGTTTTCCATTTTCTTCGGAATCTGAATATGTTTAGAATTAAATACCATTAAATGATTAAGGCTTTAATGGAACAGAAAAATACTTAAGTTGAATTGATATTCCTGAAAGTCTTATTTTCACACAAAATTCATTCATATATCTGGTTATCACAGGAAAAATCCTATGTATAATAAAAAAGTTAAATTTTTTTTGAGGTTATTAAGAAATTAAAAAATAATCTTAGGACCTTTAATATATTTGATTTTTTTTTTTGGAATGCATTAACAAAATAGGTATTTATAAAAGATATTTAAAATTATTCATATATTTTTGGTTTATTAACTTTTAGAATGAAAAGCATCAGATAACATTCTTTACACAGGAGGCTAATCTAAAGGTCACCCTTTATGGAACAGAATTTGTGAAGGTCAAATCCAGTATGAGAGAAGATTCCAAATAAAGTGAACCTTAGACAAATATAAATACTTCCTTGGATTCTTATTACAGAATGTTAATAAAATAAGAAGCCAAATACTGAGAAACCTTTGGGGTTAGACTTTAACTGGCATAAGGATTTTAAGATTCTCAAAGAAATTCTGAAGTCCTCATGTCATCTTGAATATAATCAGAGTTTTGCCATGTGATTTAAATTTACAAGGGAATCCAGAATTTAATGAAGTGTTGTAACTGGTGGCATCAAACTCTCTCTATGAGGCAGCACAGTTCACACTCACCTCCTCCACACCAAGGAAGCCTCTAATGCCATAAGCATTTATGCTTGGAAGTGTGCCTCCAGTTTTATATGTGTATCACTTAAGCTTAAGGGGAGGAAGAAGAGAAACTAGTGACTAAAGATTGCCCAAAAGGAAGAATAGGGTCCTGAAAAAAGTGTTTAATCTCTGCCACTAAGAAGAATAAATAATGCTCTGTAATTTAACTATTTTTGTGATGACATTTCCTATAATATCATCACATTATGGAGAAAATACCTGATGATAATACCTGTAAAAATAAAAGTATCGCTGGGGTTGTTATATGACAGTAAAACCAGATGTAATAGTTAATTCATTATTTTGCTGTGTTGAGTTTTTGCCTGATGGACTTTTAGTAGTGGGGGAAAGAGGTTCTGTAAGGAGCTTAGAGAAAAGCTCTGCCAGCTCCTATGTCAGACCCACCTCTGGCCAAAGCCAAGTCTATCAGCACCTCTGTGATGACATATTTAAGAAGAGAAAAATCAGTTGGGTCACTTCCTTTGTTTGGAAGTTGCTTTTGTTTGCTTAGGGGTAAGATAAGAGAGAGAGGCATGCAGCCATGTAGCCACTGAGTCCGTGAGGAAGTAAGGAGTAGGGGAAACATGTTAGAATAGCCATTTCCCTTTGACCTGTGGTGAGTTGGCAGACTGAGCCTGTGGAGTCCGTGGAGATTAATGGTGAGGAGTTTGGTTTATGGCCCATGGATGAGCTTAAGAAGCCCAAGCTGGAGCAGGAGATTGCCCTTGAAGAATTCCATGATTCTGAGAGAAGACCCGCAGAAGAGAGCCATGCTGGTTGGAGAAGCCCATTGAAGGCTGTATCCTGAGGGAGAGACTCTATGTTGCAGCAACAGATGACTGTGAGGAGTTTTCCCGCTGAGGTGGAAGGAGTGGTAGGAACAACATGGAGCAGTCTGGGCCTGACTGCAACCTCCATTCCCTGCCCTCCTGTGCTGATGGAGGTAGCAGAGATAGGTTTGGGAATAAGGGAGGGATTGTATTTAAGATCCATTTGTATTCATCACTGTCCTATTCCGATTTAACTGGTGCCATTTCGCTGAGGCGAGAAAGCGGTACTGGCTCCGGCACTAACTCCGGGGAGTTTTTCTCTCCCTTAGCTTTTCCTTTTCAGGCGGGAGGGGGTTTCTCCAGCGTGAGAGAGCTCGGCTCAGAAGGGACCTGCAGGGTCGGCATTTCTCATGAAGAGCGACTAGGGTGTTCCCAGGGACCCGCGGCAGATTTAAACACAGCGATTCCAGAAGCGGCTCCATTTCTCTGAGGCGAGAAAGCAGCCTTTCGCAGGCAGCGTGTGGCGGTATTAAAAAAAAAAAAAAAAAAAAAAATATATTTTTACCCGGT
>VWZX01007589.1:763-111191 GCA_013399015.1 Galbula dea
GTAAAACACCTCATCCACCTCACTACTCTGACTGGGAGGTCTGTAGCACACACCCACAACAACATCTGCCTTGCTGGCCTTAGTACTAATCCTGACCCATATGCACTCAACCTTTTCATCATCATGCTGCAACTCAACAGAGTCATCACAATTCCTAACATACAGAGCCACCCCACCTCCTCTCCTTCCTAGTCTGTTTTTCCTAAAGAGTTTATAGTCATCCATAGTGGCACTCCAGTCATGCAAGGCATCCCACCACATTTCTGTGAGAGCCACTATGTCATAGCCATCCTGGAGCATCATGGCTTCCAGCTCCTCTTGTTTATTGCCCATGCTTTGTGCATTGGTGTACATCCACTTAAGATGGGCAACATTGCTATCCCCCTCCCCCTTCACATCTAGTTTAAAGCCCTATCAATTAGCCCTGCAATCCCCCGTGCAAAGACCCTCATTCCCCGCTGAGAAAGGTGACTTCTGTCCAGTGTCCATAATCCTGGCACTGTGTAGGCCATCCCATTGTCAAAAAATCCAAATTTGTGAATATGAGAGGTCTGTATGGTTTGGCTGAAGTTACACATACATAGTGTTATGTATGAATTCCAGACCTGTAGATCTGCATTCAGGTGTCTTACTGTGAGCCACCTTATTGTACATGCAACTCTCTTTGCATTTCTGCAGCAAACAGGTCCCCTGCTAGCTATTTATGCTTCCCAGCCTGTCTATTCTGTGCTACTGTGGAAGTGATCCAGGCAAAATCTGTAGCAGACTGCCATGATGCCTTGTTAGAAGTTGATGTGACATTATCTGTTGTCAGAATGGTTTAGTTATGTTCAGTCTAGCATGGTTGAGAGAAGACTGTAGAGATGCTTTCTTCCAGAAAATCAAGTCAGCTTTGGTGAGCATGAACTAAAAAGTTTAATCTGTTGAACTTAATTCTAAAGTTTGGCTTTGGTGTGGGAGCCATTTTTCTCTTGAGAGATACTTAAAGGACTAAATTGTTCTCTTGGTCAGATGGCTTCATCAGTATTCCATCTAGTGAAGTGAAAATACTTTGAGTTCACGTAGAATATACTTTTCTTGCACAGTTTTCGTACCAGTGCCACCAGACAGTAATGTGACAGGCTTGTTTGTTTTAGAATGGATTGTTCTGTTGGGGGTGTAATAAAAGGATGGTGTCAACTTGATTTATTTATTTTTAAAAGAAGATTCTTCAAAATATGCACGCAGCTAGGACTTCTCTTCCATCTGCTTTTTCTGCCGACTTCTACACCTTTAAGAAGGAAGAACACAAGTTTGCAGGATTTTTGAAGCATGGCTATCTGAGGCACTTATATGAAATTTCTGCAAGTTATTAAACATCACTGCTTTTTTTAAAGGATTTCTGTCCCAAGTTTTCATGATTTGGGATCAATTGGAGCCTGACTTTTCTGCAGAGAGGCAGGTGATGTGAATGAGGACATACCTTGCAGAATGCCATTTCTGTCCTTTTTGGGTGGAGAGTCCTGTTATGTTTGCCTTACAGCTAGCTCAAAGCATAGCAATTCCTGTTTCCAATGTTGTGGAAAAGCAAATATGAGGTACAATGAATTCTTTTGGTTTTCAAGTTTACTTTTAAACCATGCTAGTGAAAGCAGTCCGTGTTTTCTTAATTCCTCTACTTGTGTAATTGTAGAGTAAGAAAGAAAAAGAAACGTGAGAGTACAAGACCGTTAGGAAGCCTTTAGGTACAGTACAAGGTTTATAGATCTCTTTCTTCTCCCAGAGGATGCCAGCCCCCATCAGACTGCGGGAGTTGATCCGGACCATCCGGACAGCAAGAACCCAGGCAGAGGAGCGTGAGATGATCCAAAAGGAATGTGCTGCTATCCGGTCATCCTTCCGAGAGGAAGATAACACATACCGATGCAGAAATGTGGCAAAGCTGCTGTATATGCACATGCTGGGATATCCTGCACATTTTGGACAGGTAGGTCAGAGTTCAGTGCCTGCTGTGCGTATGCCAGTCTGCTTGTTGTGTTTTGGGCATGTTCACTTGTTCGGAGCATTCCTAGCTGCAGTTTTGCTGTCTGCTCTTCAGGATGCTTTGAGGTCTGTCTTCACGTATGTTCTGAACATACATAAGTTAGTTTTGACTTTATTTAGTGAGACCTGTTATTTGGAGACATACATTTTGTTGTGACACTTAAGAGTTAGTCTGCTTTTGCCAGATTGTCTGCTCCTCACCACCTGTGTTTCTGCAGAGCAGTTGTTCTTAAACCACAGCCCAGTACGTATGGATATTTCTAGATGGGTTTTAAAAGCACTTTTTAGTTCTGTTTCTGGAAAATACCAGGTGCTTCAAAGGAAGCCCTGTACCCTTTTCTCTCTAAAGCAATCTATTCTAGGCAGATAAGAGCTGTTGTGTTCCCAGCAGTAAGGAACTGGCATTCCTTATCCCCATCTTAGTGAGGTGACTTTGAGAAAGCTGATAGGAGTTTTCCATTTCTTGGCTTGTTTTTGATATGCTATTTTTGACACAGGTAGATTGTGGAAAAGGGAGACAGGAAGATGTGAGTTCTTGACCTACAAGATATTTGTCAGGTTGAGCTTTGTTTAGTCTTTGGGGCATAGTGTATTTTACTTAGTAAGTGTCCTGTCAGCAGTAATCTAACAGAGGCCTTCTATAAATCTAAGTAAAAAGTCGGTGGAATTGTTGTATCCCTCAAAGTAGCTTCATGTCCATTCATTATTAGATTTACCAGTCCTGACATGCTTCACTGAGATAGTAAACTCTAGCCACTGAAATCAAATTCCGAATAGTTACTGTTTTAGAGAGTGAATTCAGGCTGTGCTATTGCATATAATGTACACATCTTACTTCTACATCGTTACATTCTTCTCTCATAAGAGTAAATGAATGTGTGTTGTCATGTTCTTAACACTTCATGTAGCTGGATTTCCTGGTCCAAGAGAGAAACTTCCTATCATAAAAATTAAGAATTAGTATCTAACAGCTGCATGAAACATGAAAAGTCTTACAGATGAGTGTCATTTAGGATTTCTACATTTGACCTACATTAGGAACAAGTTTAAACTTTACTGGGGTTATTTTTTCTTGTTACTCAAGTATTTAATCCCATATGTAGAAGGTTAGACCAGATATCTAATGATTTTCCAGTTTCTGCTCTGGCCAGTAATGGTAAATTACCTCTTCACAGTCACTGGAAGAAGGGTAAAACAGTTTATTCAATAGCTATTGTTGCTGAGGTTGCTACATCTCAAACAGAACTACCTAAGGTGGTTATTTTGGGATCAGAGTACATCATTCAGTGGCCTTGGTTCTCATGCATGTAGTTAGCAGATGTGCTTTTAAGAAGGTATAGAGCTCAAGGCTGAGAAGGGATTTTTAGCAAGTACTCTCTACATGAGTAAGTTGTCGACCTTGGCATGTCCTCAGTGCTTGTAAGTGGAAGGAATCTTTCAAAGTGCTAGTGTTGTGTAAGTGAAGTATAATTTACATGAGTGGGGGACCTGTTGAAGGCACTTGCTGTTCTAGCAGTGGAGTCTTGTAGATGGGCAGTCCAGCACTATAGACAGGAAATATGTTTCTGAGAATGACAGGCTAAATATGCAGGAAGTATTTTGGTGAAAAACAGAAGAGAGCCACGCGCTGTGTTAGACAATCTCTCTTAAAGATGTCTGCTTTCCTCTGACTTCAGCTAACAGTGTGGATGGAGTAACCAGTGGTAAAGAAGAATTTAGAGAAGGTGTCAGAAGTAGCAAATGATTGATCTACTTCTTTACAAGCCAGGGATCCTCAACTTTGACTTAGGATATCTTGTACAAAAATAGAAGCGTGAGCACCACATTTATCCAGGACGTGCTGAGATGTGCCTGGATAGCAGTGTCTTTTGAGCCTGGGCAAAGGCTATTTGTGCCAGTTCAGAAGTTGTCAGTCAGCCTGCACAAATGGTCAAATAGCTTTATTAATATTGTCATTATTCCTACTTGCAAAAAAAATCCAATTGGAAGAGTGACTGTGACAGTAAAAACTTGGCTAAGTTGTGTCCTGGCTATAGGCCTGTATCATATCCAGTTTTACTAGTGTATCTCTTACAGTACTGATGTAGCAGATTTTAATTATATCCATTTCATTCGAAAGGAACAATGATATCAAGATCTCTTCCACTAACTAGACCTAGTAAGAGCTTCAGCTGATCATGTTTCTCAGTATTGCTGTGCATGAAGCTAGTTTGCATGTATTTGTATAAAGGTGAAACAAGAACTCATTGGCCTTTCACAGGGTAAATTTCAATAATAACTTTCTAGTTCAGAAGTCCTGGAATATATCTTGCAGTATCTGTTAAGTCATTAGTTTCCTTCTGCTTTTTCTTAGTTGTTAGTCTTTTGCCTTTGCTGGCTTCTACACTGTAGCTTAGAGGTCATCAATTTCACATTGTGTTTTTGCAAAGGGCTGTATAAGAGAGTGTCTTGTAAGCCTGGGGAATAAAGTTCTTTCAGAGGTGTTTTATTCTCTTCCAGAAGCACCAGAAAGATGAGAGGTCTGTGTCTAGTGTTCTGTACCTTATCCCTGTGGATGACTGATCTTAACTGTTCAGAGGTGTTTTTGTTCCAGATTTCCAACTCCTGTAAAAGTAGCAAACTGAACTCTCTTTCTTTCAAGCATTTTCTTACCAGTTTGTCACCCTACATTAGCTGAGCGTTCGTGTGTGACAGCTTCTTGTATAGTTTAGTTGTATATTCTAATGCCATGCAGCTGTGAGAACTTACTGGTGTTCTAGGCCATAGGGCACACTGTTACTTCAGCCTTCATTTTCTTACCAGTATCCTCTACAACTTTACCCTCCTGATGTGTATGTGCTGCTTGCATCTTGCCTATGTCTTTTGTCCTGTTCAAGCTTCCCTATAGCTAGGGACCATGAAAAGCTTTTCATGATGTCCTGTATTTTTGCCTGTGCATGCTCCCTTTACTTTAAAAGGGATCTTTTGCAAGCTTTGTCTGACCCCTCCTTAAACCTGTTGTGTTTGCTTACTTGCTGCTCCAGCTGGTTTGTAAAGTAGACTTGCAGTGTGTGTTTGTGAGGGATCAGTCTCTTACCAGTTTCGAGAAGCTATTTCTGCTACTTCCTGTCTGGAAAGTAGATATGGATTATACTTGATAAGTTATCTGTTAGAGAAAAACAGTTTAGTGCATAGTAATGGCAGAATATCTCTGTAGCTGATGTTGTGTGGGTTTGTTTTTTTGTTGTGGGTTTTTGAGTAGTTGTTGTTTGGTCCTCCCCCATCTCTCCCTAGTAAGTAAGTAATATTTAAAAATGGATTAACAATTACTACTTCTTTGATCAGCTGAGTGCTAGTGGCAGCTATGCATGTTATCTTAGGGATATCCTTTGTGCTGCTGAACAGAGTTAAACATTGCTATGTGGTGAAGAAAGCTTATAGTGGCTACAATGCATATAATTTTAGTCAAACATCAGGTGTTCAGATAAGAGATTGCAGAGCAGCATGAAAACTTAACTATCTCTGACTGTATCTAAGATTTACCTAGCTAACAAGTTAGTTACACATCATCATAAACAAACTGGTTTTGACAACTTAGAGAGCATTGATCTACTCTCTGGTAGGTAGATGGACCCTTTTAAGTCTGGTTCAGAAATATCCAGTGCATATCAAAAGTGAAACATGATCTAGATTTACAGATCTTTACTATTTTGTTTTTAATAACGGATCACTTGTCTCTATAAATACGTTTTCTTTTACTTTTGTGGTCCAACATAAAGCCACATATCTAGTATATCTGAGGTCATGGAAGGCCAATAGTGTCTGGCTACTTCAAGATGCCAGAGCTGCTGGTAACTTTGACTTTCCCACTGGCTTGCTGGGAGCTTTGGGCAGGTCTTTAAACCTTACTTTGTTTTTCACATCAGCAAAATGGAAATAAAATATACTTTAAAAAATGTGTTCTGAGAGACCTGAATGAGTAAATATAAAAATTCAAACTGTTTCTCCTTTAGCTAAGTAGTTTAAGCTAATTGTCTTTTTTTTCTTCTTTTTTTTTTTTTCCTTTTTTTTTTTTTTTTTTCCAGTTGGAGTGCCTCAAGCTCATTGCCTCTCAGAAATTCACAGACAAGCGCATTGGGTATTTAGGTGCCATGTTGCTGCTGGATGAGAGACAGGATGTCCATCTTCTTATGACCAATTGCATCAAGAAGTAAGGGTACCACCTCTCTCTCCATCAACACATGCTTTGAGGTCTCAGGATCTGAAAGTACACTTCTGACAGTGGTATTTTGAGTACTTCAGTTTCTTTTCTCTTGTGTTAGAAAACTGGTATCTCCTATTTGTATGCTGTTGACTGTTCAAGACTGTTCTAGTATTGTACTGTATTGGATGATCCTGTATAGCTTCCTTAGAGGGAGGAAACATAAAATTGCATTGGTCCTGAAGAGGTATATGTGGCAAACAACACTTTGTGTAACTGCTATTATAGAATGGTAGTTCATGTTTCTGGAAGTCCATATTAAGATAAATAAAATCAGAGAGATTAAATGATCACAATAAGCTGCTCAGCCAGTGCAAAACTCTAATTGTTGTAAAGAACTCCCTTCCGTTTCTGAAAATTAGTTGTCTTCCAGCTTGCAGTAGGAAAGAGCCAGTAATGTGACATCAGAAATCATGCACCTTTTAAATAAGACTGAATCAGTTTGGTTTTATAGCAGTGTTAAAACTTTTTAGGCTGAACTGGCTGTCATTTGTCACAAAGCCATATCTGTTGCTGCAGCCATGTTGTCCTGTGTTTGTTCACTTGACTTCTGCTGACAAGCTCTGTAATCATCTGACTTCAAGGATCAAGGCTGTGGATCCTGCTTTCTTTCTAAGGTTGGCCTAACAGTCCTGATGAATAGTTTTCCTTGGAAGCAAGGCAGCAACTCAGGACGTGCTGTCTGGCATTTTCTTGAAATTGGACAAAGGGATTTGAAATATTTTTTTTAACCTTTTTTTTTTTTTTTCTCTCAGGAAAATGCAGTTAAACTGGGACTGTTTTACATTATAGTTTAGGAGATGGTAGTTGGTGCTTTTCCAGCAACACTCCTTTTCAAGATGGATGGGAGCAGGAGTAGAACAACTGGATTCTAGTTGATTTGCCCAGAGGCCTGCTTGGTTGTGTGTGGTGTTGTCTGGCTTTATAATTATTTACTTTTAGAACATAAGCCTCCCAGATAACAGCAGGTAAAGTACTCGTCTTCAGTTAGACTGCATCCTCAAAGTGCTCAGAAAGAAACTTGACAAAACTGTGGGCCTGAGGATCTGCTAACTTTGGACCTTGTGTCCAGGAGAGAAGAGATTTGGCTAAAGATTTTTCATTGAAAGGTCATATCTGTGAGGCTTGTCCATTAGAACCAGCTTGCTAGGTTGACATCTCTTTTGATTGTTTATGCTAAAATGAGTTTTTATGGTAAGGGTGTCATGAGTTTGAACTGGAAACAGGTCAGACCGAAGCTGAGCAAAGCTGGTAGGCAACTTCTCATCACCTTAGAAGGTTGTTTACTGCTTTCTCCTTTGGCTTCTGTATCTACCACTTTGTCTTGCTTTTATCTACACATAAAGGTATCTGATTTATGGTATTGTCTTTTCATTTTTTTAATAGTGAGACCTAGGTTTTTGGTACAGAAAAAGTGAGCAGCCTTGTGGACCATGTTCTTGCTGTTCACACAGCTTTATATAGCTGCTAAAAATTTATTATAAGCAAAGAAACAAAAAACCCAACTCATTTAGCAGCATGTGCTATCTGCTCCTTCATCTGCATGTTGCCATAGCTGCTTGATGTTACAACCAGCATACTGTCTTTTGCTTTTCTGCATGTTGTGCACATTTATTTACCCCTCGTGTCCCCAGCTCTCCTCACCTCCAAACCAGGAACCTTATTTTTACTTTCTTCGGCATTGAATCCTGGACACTGGCAACATGAATAGCAAATAGTCTGATAGAAAAGTAGTATAAAGGCTGTTAAGATTGCTATGTGGAAGCCATATTGTCTTGTACTTAAGGTGACATTGGTAGCTGACCTCATAACTGGTATCTGCTGTTAGGTGGTTTAACTTTTGCAACTTCCTTAGGCATGTGAATAGTTAGGATTGCTAAGCAGCGTTCCTGTCTGGATTGTTTTCAAGGTGTGTGAGTGGTGAGGTTTGTGGATTTTACTCGGGACAAAGGATATTTTTACATAGATCCTTACATACTGTTTGATTTGTAAATGCAAAAGCTCAAGTTTATCCTAGAACGTGTTTGATCTGGGATAACCAACAGAGTCACTGCAGGACTGTACTTCATGTTGGGTTGTTTTCTGCATGCAAGTTCCAAAATGCAGCATTTTGTCTTTCCTTCAGAAGTCATAATGGAATTCTGTGTGGTCTTCCTTCTTCTTGGCTCAATCCCTAGATACTCACCTGATAGTTATAGTCAAGTATTTTATTTTTGTAATTGAGGTTTCTGAGTAACAGTAGTAGCAAATTCTGTGGTACATGCACTCAAAGCTGCTACTGCTCCTAAGTCATGCTCCCAAATAGATGAGAATCTGGAGAGTTCTGGCCACTGTGTGCAGCTGGTTGGATGACTGGAAATATAGAAGGCCTTTTTCCCTTTTGTGTTTGGGTTCTTTGAGTGGATGCTGATTGGCTTGTTTATTTTTTTTTTTTTGTTCTCCTTTGCAGTGACCTTAACCACAGCACACAATATGTGCAGGGGCTGGCACTCTGCACTCTTGGCTGCATGGGCTCCTCAGAAATGTGCAGAGATCTTGCAGGAGAGGTGGAAAAGCTCCTCAAAACTTCCAACTCTTATCTTAGAAAGAAGGTACCTGAAGGAACTTTTTAATACCTTGTTATGGATTAAAACTTGAGATTGGTTACCTGCTAATACCTGGAATACTTGATGGCTTGGATTGCATTGGCTGAATATTTTCCCAGTGTGCAAGGCAGATAGGGTCAATACTCCCTGTTGTTCTATAGCAGAACTGTCTGTAAGCCTCTAAGAGACAGGCCTCCAATAGGTAGGGCAGTTGTTTCTATTTTGATACTCTCTGCCTTAAGGTTATTGATGGTAATGCGAACATCTGACCATTGATAGACATTAACCCCAGCTGATGACTTCTAGTCATCAGTTTTATTTCTTTATCTTCTTAAATAAGTCCAGAGAAACTTTGATTGTTAACAGTGCAGGCTGGTATTTGAAGATTTGAACCTATTTGATCTCTCCTGTTGATGGTGGCAGCAGTATGTGAGATGGAAAGGTTAAGGGCTTGAAATGGGCAAACAATTATAGATGGCCTTGTTTCCATGACAAGTGTAGCATAGCACCTACAAAGTGTAATCACCCTTGTTCTTTTAAAGTTATTTCATTTTTAGGTCTTGGGGAGTGGGGGGAGCAGTGAGTTCTAGGAAGAGATGCATTGTTATGTCTTTGTCTAGTGCTGAACCTAGAGAGCTTGGAGACAAAGCACTGCCAAGCGGTATTACTATATTCTGGGGAGACCCCTCAGTGCATTTGATTCTGAAGCAGCTGCAAAGAATAGTGTCTCCTGTCACTTCTGTAGAAGAGGAAGTAGGCAATTTTTTTGAAGTATACTTTTGTTTTTCACTGGACCCATCACCAGCAGGTAGAGGTTATATTGTGGGGAGGGAGATGATGTTTGAGGCAAGGAAAATTAGCCATAATGTGACATACATTTGACTATTTCCTTTCAATGCATTATTCCCTGCCTAGCAGCAGGAAGACAGACTGAAGTAGCCCTATTATAGATAGAGCTGCTTTGCAGTTAACACAACTTATGAAGTGAATAATGTAAAAATGAACCATTGCTAGTGGGAGTAGCTTGGTACTTGGGGGTTTTTTCCCCTCCTCAGTTGTGGTAGTTTTACTGAATTCTTATCTGTGATGCTGTTCAGTATCACTTGTTGAAAAAATTTACCATAAGCTTTCCAGGCCTTTGTATGTAATGAAATTTATGATAGTTCTCAGTGTTTTAGATGTTCTCAAAACATGTATTGCTGTGGTTACAGTATGTACTAATAGTGCTGTTTTTCCTATACAGGCAGCATTGTGTGCTGTTCACGTCATTAGAAAGGTACCTGAGCTCATGGAGATGTTCCTGCCAGCCACCAAAAACTTGCTGAATGAGAAGAACCATGGTAATATCCGAGACTCCGCTTAGCAAGACTGTGCCATTTTTTACAGTATAGTGTAATTTCTATATAAGCTGTTTGTTTGGAAGGAACTTCTGAGGTGTATTTGTATGATTTGTTTCTTCCCATTTCTATGACGTGAAAGCGATTGTCATTCAGAAGGAAGGGATGTGTATCACTCTGCTAGTCAGGAAGGCTTTTATATGGTGGCATAGGTGCCAAGATGAACTTTCACTGTGTTTTGATACACTTCAGAGTGGGTGGAATGGGAAAACTTGTAATTTTTATCCAATAAACTGCCTAAAGGGACTCTAAAAGTGGGCTCTTTTTGGTATTTTGTTAGCATAGCACTATAGGATTCTCTGACACCATTTTAGCAGGCATTCCCAGGACTGAGATATCTATGTCAGTGTCATGAGAGAGTCTTTATTCAGTGCTTTTTTCATCATAACTACATCATAAAACAGGTTGTCACTTTAGTGGTCCTTTGCAAGATTATTCCTTTTTAATGTGTTCTCCTGCACAAGTGCTCCTAGAAGATTATTTAAGGAGAAATACTAACATTAACACCTTGACTAATTTGTATCAAACACTTTCCAAAGCCTTAGCCCTGTGGCACATCTGCAATGAACATGTGCCTTAAATAGATAGGTAGTTGTGCTGGGAGTTTTACAGTTGATGTTAAGAGTGTTGAAAACCCATCACAGGGCAAAGTTCTCAAGCCATGGTAGCTGTAAGTGCCAGCAGTACTAGTGGGCCATAGTAGTAGCTTCCTGAGAAGCTGTTGTTTAAACCTTTGAGGTACACAGTCTGTATGTAAAATATGGTTTTTGTGTGTGCAGCTAGTTTACCTTGATTTAAAACGTGATAATCAGAACACTTAGACCAGGGACTGCTTCAGACAGGCAATTGTCTGTAAGACTCTTTGTTAGTAAGTGATGCCTGTATGAGCCATCCCTTGTTACGCAAGCCTGAAAAGCTGATAGCTGTTCTGTTCCCTGTTTAAAGGTGGGGATGTTCTCATTCAAGCCTTGGCCAAGCAGAGAATTAGCCCTAGATTCACCTGAATTCAAGAACCAGATCATCTTTTCTGCTTTCCTTACCCTTACAAATCAGCATATCCTTTCTGGCAGTCATAGCAATGGGCTTTGTGTTGAGTTTTCTCTGAGGCAGAATATATATAAAATGCTTTTAGCAGCCCCTTGGGAGATCTTAGTGACAAATAAGCATTGTCAGTGTTAAGAAAGCTGTGACACAATATGGTAGATATTTATGGTACTTAAAAGAGATTTTTTTTTTGGATAGAACCTCTAATAGGGCAGAAAGCTGCATAGATTGTGGACTATAAATGTCATCATCTCTGTAGAAAACATTGCATATTAAGCAGGGTTCTGGTCTGTTTCTAGAGTCAGGAGTTCTCCAGTACAAACGTAACAGCTACAGAAAATAACTGAAAAAGCATCTGAGAAGGATTTTACTGTGTTAGAGCTGAATGTGGATGTTAAATAATGTTCATTGTTGAAGCTTCATGCTTTACAAGGTAATACCTCACTAAGAAGTTGTCTAGCATTGACATCTAGGTAAATGGTTTGTTACTGACATGCCTTATTTAACTGTTTCCAAAGACACTGTAATTGGGTTTCTTTAAGGCAGGATGCACTGCAGCTGGCTGCCAGTGTGCAGACATTGGCTTGACCAAGCAGTCTACTATAATCTTTTTCTAGGCTGAGTTCTGGTACGTTCTGAAGAAGGCCCAGTTCAGATTGCATAAGGTTGGCTGGAATACTGAAATTAGAACAGAAAATCAGGAAGCTTCAGGAGCCCAAAACTACAATGCAATTAACACATTGTCCTTCTAGAGTCTTAACATTTGTATAGTAGCATAGAATGGTTTGGTAGGAACCTAAAAGATTATCTGGTCTGTTTATGGCTGTTACCATCTGACTATATATTTACTATGCAAGTTTTTGCAGCAAAGTCTGGTTTCTCTCCTCCTTTGGCCTTTAGTTGCAGCTTTAAAATGTGAGCACATTGGTATCTCCTTTCTCTTGGGCACAGCTGCAAGCACAAATATGTTTGGGATAGATATGCTGAATTCAAGAAGGATTTAAAAAATTATTTCCTGTTGTTTCCTTAGGATCTGTCACATGTCTGGAGCCAATGAAATTGTGTTAAATATAGATTTTTTTTTTTTTCTTTTTTTCCTCCCTCATCTTTAGGTGTTCTTCACACATCCGTTGTCCTCCTCACAGAGATGTGTGAAAGAAGCCCAGACATGCTTGCACACTTTAGAAAGGTGAGTGTGAACTGATAATATTGCAGAGTTAGTATTCATGGCTTGGTTTGTGATGGGTTGGGGTCCTCTTTACTAGCGAAAGCAGTTTGCACACCCTTACAACTATTTGGGTAGAGAATTTAATGATGTTATCTGGTTGTTATAAAAAAAAAAATGTTTAAAATCACTAAATTTAGCAATTTTGGGTATCTAGCCCTTAATCCCTTTCAATAATTGGGTAAGTTATAAAATATATAAAACATGTCATAAGACTGTGCAGTATGAAATTCATCTTAGACTTAGATTAAGATTTTTTTCTACTTCCTTTAGCTAATTGCATAGTGACATTAGAATCACCAGTGTATTAAAGAGGCAAAGATGAAAAACTGTAGCTTATGCCAGCACCCAAATAACTTAACTACAGCCACATTTTATAAACTCAGGTCAAAAATACCAGTAGAAGTTCAAGTTCCTTTGATACCATGTTCCTGGTGCATGCAATATTAGATCATTTTTCCATTTTAACTTAAGAGTTTGAGAGTCAACATCACTCTTAGTTGTCTGGTTAGAAATGTTTCCTTCGCCTTCCACCCCTCAGCACAAACTTCCTTATGCTGCTTGCTGTAATTTGCTCTGCAGTATAACTGGCACGTGAAAGACTAACAATAGAAGGGCATCTGAAAATTGCATTGATTGGCATTCTGACTTCCTGGTCAAAGAAAGAGAAATTGAATAAACTGATAGAACAGAACTGGCTGTTTGCTCCTCTCAGAAGTCATAAAGGTGCTTATTTACTTGCATGTCCAGTTTACTGTTCTTCTTTGGCTTGTCTCCATCATTAGGGATTTCAAACAGTATATCCTTTGATGCATCTTAGCATTTTGGCATGCATCTTCCCTTGCCCTGATTGTGTATGTCAAAGCAGGAATGAAAGTGGACTAGGGTCATCTTGAAGGTAGCTATCCCTGCTACTAATTGCTCAGTTAAGATGATAGTCATGGGAAAAGAGAGAAGATATGAGCCCACTAGGTACATTGTTTTCTAGCTATATCTTGTATATGCTGTGAATGGTGTAACATTGATCCCTAATGCCTGCTTCGTCTGTTTTGTCCCTTTTGTCTGTTTGGAATCCTGCTGTGTGTTAGAATGAAAAGGTAAGAGTTAATTCTTTTAGATGGTGCATGCTTGCATTGAATCTGTAGATGTTTGCCTTCTGTGAGGCACTGCCTCTTAATGCCACATTTGTGATTGATGACACATGCTTAGATCAACTGTACTTGTCTAGTGCTTTTTGTGTGTTGGCCTTGTCTTGTTACTAAACCTCTATACCCATGGCAGCCTTGAGTCTCAGTTGTGGCCTTCTCCAAACATGAGCCTGCTTTCCTTAAGCTCTCTCTCATTTGAGAGGGAACTTTTTGTGCCTATGCGAACTGTAGCCCTGGGGTTTCTTCTTACCACAAACTGGGCTTTGTGTTTTGCCTGAATCAGGGCAAGTTTGAGTGATTCCCAGAAGGGAGTGGGAGAGACAGTTACTTAGTTGTCTGTAAGTGAGCTTCTTGTGCTGCAAAGAGCTATGAAGTATAGCTGCTTTGCTGATATTCATGGGTGTAATTTTGAGTGGTGTCTGTTTTCCATAGCTCTAATGTTCCCTTTGTTCTGTCCTCAGTCTTGATAATTTTTGAATGTTAGAAGGGCAAAGAAAATGCTTCCAAGAAAGGTCCAGCAGTCACTCTGCTTTAGTTTCCTCTTTAAGGCAGATAATAGGAAATTCATGATTCCTTTTGTTTGTTTTATGAAATGCACATTTTTAGAGGAGTTTGCAATTTCTGAAGAGCAAGTGTAGGAAAGGAAAGCTATCATGGGGAACTCAGCTGGTTTTCCTCCTGCGCTATACCACAAATGTACAGGACTTCAGTCCAAAAAACACTACCCATTTGGTATATCTACATACAGCTGTTGTGCTTTATAAGTCACATTGTGCTTTTGGCACCTTCTGCTACTCTCTGTTCTGAACTTGAAACACCATTTTGATTTAATGTTGCCAGAAGTGGCAACTTTACTGTAAGCGGTCTCTCATCTGGTAAAAACATAGTGTGAATGGAATCCCTGATTTGTAGGCATGCATGAATGCAGGGGCAGCCGGTCCCAAGGGCAGGAAAGGGGTGAATTCATTGGGAAGGGCTTTGTAGAGAAATTTTCATGCATGGAGTGATTGTCATGCATGGAATTGAGAGAAAGAATCAAAGAATGTTAGGAGTTGGAAGGGACCTCAAAAGAGGGCAGGCCAATCATAGTGAGTATAAGGATATTGTTAGGTCATGTATGGAGATTATTAGAAGGTCCAAGGCCCAGCTAGAAATTAATCTGGCTTTGAAAGTAAAAGATTGTAAGAAAAGTTTTTATAAATACATTAATAAAAGAAAGAAAAAAGAGAGTCTACATCCCCTGCTAGACCCAGAAGGAAATTTAGTAACAAAAGACAAGGATAAGGCTGAGGTGCTTAATGCTTTCTTTGCCTCAGTCTTTAATAAAAATAACAGCTGTACTGAGGGAAGCCAGCCCCTCAAGCCAAGAGAATGGGAACAAAATGTCACCCCCATAATTCATGAAGAGATTGTCAGGGACCTACTTCTCCACACTGACGTTCAGAAATCTACGGGGCCAGATGGGATTCATCCTAGAATCCTGAGAGAGCTGGCAGGGGTGCTCACCAGGCCACTCTCCATCATTTATAAACAGTCCTGGCTGACTGGAGAAGTCCCAGGTGATTGGAAAAAAGCAAATGTAACTCCCACCTATAAGAAAGGAAGGAAGGAGGATCCAGGAAATTACAGGCCTGTTAGTTTAACTTCGATCCCGGGGAAGCTGATGGAGCAGATCATCCTGAGTTCCATTATGCAGCACATGCAGGACAACCAGGTGATCAGACCCAGTCAGCATGGGTTTACGAAGGGCAGGTCCTGTTTAACAAACCTGATCTCCTTCTATGACTGGGTGACCTGCTTGCTGGATGAAGGAAAGGCTGTGGATGTTATTTATCTGGATTTCAGCAAAGCATTTGATACAGTTGCCCCCAGCATTCTCCTTAAGAAATGAACTGCTCTTAGCTTGGATGGGCATACGCTTTGGTGGGTTAAAAACTGGATAGATGGCCGAGTTCAGAGAGTTGTGGTCAATGGAGTTAACTCCAGTTGGCGGCCAGTCACGAGTGGGGTCCCACAGGGCTCAGTACTGGGGCCACTCCTGTTTAATATCTTCATCAATGATTTGGACCAGGGGGTAGAGTGCACCCTTAGTAAGTTTGGAGGTGACACCATGCTGGATGGCAGTGTCAATCTGCTTGAGGGTAGGGAGGCTCTACAGAGGGATCTGGATAGGCTGGATCGCTGGGCTAAGGCCAATGCCATGAGATTCAATAAGGCCAAATGCCAGGTGCTGCGCCTCGGCCATAACAACCTCTGGCAGCGCTACAGGCTTGGGGAGGAGTGGCTGGAGAGCTGCCAGGCAGAGAGGGACCTGGGGGTCCTGATTGACAGCCAGCTGAACATGAGCCAGCAGTGTGCCCAGGTGGCCAAGAAGGCCAACGGCATCCTGGCCTGTATCAGGAAGAGTTTTGTCAGCAGGAGCAGGGAGGTGATCATGCCCCTTTACTTTGGTGAGACCTCACCTTTAGTACTGCATCCGGTTTTTGGCCCCTCACTACAAGAGGGACATTGAGGTGCTGGAAAGGGTCCATAGGTGGGCTACCAAGCTGTTAAAGGGCTTAGAGCATAAGTCTTATGAGGAAAGACTGAGGAATCTGGGCCTGTCTAGCCTGGAAAAGAGAAGAGGGGAGACCTCATTGCTCTCTATAACTATCTGAAGGGAGGTTATAGAGAGGAAGGAACTGGTCTGTTCTCCCTAGTGGAGAGTGATAGGATGAGGGGAAATGGATGGAAACTGTGCCAGGGGAGGTTCAGGTTGGATATTAGGAAGAATTTCTTTACTGAAAGGGTTGTCAGCCATCGGAACAGGCTGCCCAGTGGTTGAGTCACCGTCCTGGAGGTGTTTAAGAGATGGGTGGATGTTGTGTTGGAGGGAATCGTTTAGCAAGTTGATAGGGCTAGGACAAAGGCTGGACTCGATGATCTTCAAGGTCTCTTCCAGCTGTAACTATTCTATGATTCTATGAACATTTAGTCCAACACCCCTGCCACAGCAGGATTCCCTACACCAGGTCACACAGAAGCGTGTCCAGATAGGTCTTGAATACCTCCATAGAAGGAGACTCCACAACCTCTCTGAGCTTCACTGAGAAGAGCCTGACCCCAGCCTCCTGACACGCACCCTTCACATATTTAAAAGCATAGATGAGGTCACCCCTTAGTCTCCTCTTCTCCAAGCTAAAGAGACCCAGCTCCCTCAGCCTTTCCTCATAAGGAAGATGTTCCACCCCCTTCATCATCTTTGTAGGTCTTAGCTAGACTCTTTCAAGCAGTTCTCTATCCTTCTTAAACTGAGGGGCCCAGTACTGGACAAAATATTCCATATGTGGCCTCACCAGGGTAGAGTAAAGGGGGAGAAGAATCTCTTAACCTACTAACCACACCCCTTCTAATCCACCCCAGAATCCCATTGGCCTTCCTGGCCACAAGAGCACGCTGCTGGCTCCTGGTCATCCTTCCACCTACCAGGACCCCTAGATCTCTTTCCCCTTCACCTCTCTCCAGCAGGTCAGTCCCCAACCTATGGGTACATGGGGTTGGTCTTTCCCAGGTGCAAGACTCGACACTCGGCCTTATTGAATTTCATTCATTGTCTCCCTGCCCAACTTTCCAGCCTGTCTAAATCTCGCTGAATGGCAGGACAACCCTGTGGTGTGTCAGCCACTCCACTCAGTTTAGTGTCATCAGCAAGCTTGCTGACAGCGCACTCTGTTCGGTCATCCAGGATGATGCTGTCCTGGTGCTAGCCGTGCTTCAGGGATGAAAAATCCACTTGAGTGCAGCCATCATAGCACTTGTCTAGTTTGTCACCTCACCTCCAGCCAGTGTCTGGATTATTTTAATAATGCCAGCACTGAGAGGGATAAGAGAAACTTTCTATGGAAGGAATAACCCTTGTAGAGTTCTGTATCTCTACATCACCCAGCAGCAGTGGTTTTTCGTTTAGAGCTCATTGATAGTGGGCGCAGTTTGTGTCTCTCAAATATTTTACGTGGGATGTTTTAGAAGTAAGCTTCCATTTCACCCCAGAGACTATTTTGTTAGTCATAGCTGCTATTAAGGTTTTTGGAGGTAAGTAGTAAGTTTGTTATAGCTTGCCTGCATTAATGATTGGCTGATTTGCCATGTTCTGCCCTACGCTGATTACTTGCTCAGCATGCGTGAGATACTACAGAGGAATTCTCTTACGGTTCTTCAGAGTTGCTCTGACAGATGAAGTGCATCCATAAAGATGCCCAAGATGTAGGGAGGTAAATCAAACTTTTGTGAATAGGTAACCTTTCTTCAAAGTTGTGTACCAGTATTGAAAGAACTTTATTATGGGTAGATGTCTACTAGGAGGCTGGTGCCATGAATGTCTGAGGAATCTGAACTGCTTGTGAAGTTATTTTTTTGTTGTGGCATGCACATTAACTTTCAAATATGAACAGCTTGAACTGATATTTTTGTGCACCTGAATCTGGCATAGTAGCAGTGCTTCCATCAGTTTTTCTGCTATTATATAGAACCCTTCTAACAGCAGTGAAGCAATTTAACCAGTTTAGTGTTGCTGCTCTTGCTGAGAAGTTTGGGATGAAGGGAAGGAGAATAGACTGTGAAGCTACTTTCAAGGAAGAAGTAGTCCAACCATGGAGCCCATGGGGAAGGCCAGAGGGAAATCCATTCTCTGTTTTATTTGGAAACTCTCAGAGAGGGAGCAGACCACAAAGCCCTTCTTTCTAGAAGCTAAGTTGGATGAACTATAAGGAATTCTTAATGATTTACTCCGATCACAGCTTTTTGAAAAGATCAAAACTCTTGGCTCTGCCTGATGCTTCCATGGAGATGTACGCTGAAAATGAGTCACCAGCTAATGTAAAGCCCCCGGGCAAAGTTTTGGAACTATATCATTTTAATAGTCCCAGCACATCCCCTCTTCATGAAGAGAAGGAATTTAGGTTGATATTTTCTCTTGGGTCTCAACTGCTAAGCTCTGGTAGATGTAGTATTTTAAAGACTGCGCAGTATGGTCCTAACTGTTTCTAGCTGTGCCCTGGCTAAGCTGTAGGTGTTTGTATAATATCAGCTCCAGCTGTGCAGGTTGAACTTTGTGGGAGAATCCATAGACTGACCTGTTTTCAAATACAAGATTTGTTCTTGGACCTGTACTTCAAAGCTGAGGGAGAAACAACACCCTAATAGGAAAACTCTCTTCTTCGCAGCTTGTTCCCCAATTAGTTCGTATTCTGAAGAACCTTATCATGTCTGGATATTCACCAGAGCATGATGTGTCTGGGATCAGTGACCCCTTTTTGCAGGTAAGAACTGATGCAAACAGTGATTGACAGTTTTAATTCTAGGACTGTGCTGAGACTTAGGTTTTGATGAGGTAGTTATCTCAGGGCAGCTGTGCTGATTTTATGATTTTGTCTTTGTTAGAGCCAATTATGCAAATGTTCTTCATCTACCTTTGTGAAAGATGCCTGCTTTAGTGTAAGCAGCAGTTGTAGTGCCATATCATTATATGAATTCGTGGCAAAAGGGAGAAGCAGCAACACATGTTGGTGTTGCAAAGCTGTGTTTAGTGGGTGGAGGGGGTGCTCTTAACAGTTCTGGATAGTGGGAAGAAAATAAGCACAGTATAAGCTTGTTCTTGTTGGTAAAGGTCTTATTAAGGGTAAGCATTTGGCTTAGGAATGGAAATCAGTAGCTAGCTTTGCTGCTTTGCCCCTCTTCAGGAAGTATACTGGGCATTTCATGGTCCCCATGTAAAACACTGCTTTCCAATGAGCTTTTCTTTGCTTTGTTTTGTCAAATAGGTACGAATCCTGCGGTTACTAAGAATTTTAGGGCGAAATGATGATGATTCTAGTGAAGCAATGAATGATATACTTGCACAGGTGAGATCTGCAAGGTTGAACTTTCTCTTTTGATTTCTTAATAATTTGGATCCAGTAGCACTGATGAGGATACAGCTGCATGCTCTGCTGGATTGTTGCAGGAGTCACATGTTCATAGGTGTGATGCTTGTTTGCTAGGGTTTGATTGGTTTCACTGCCTGTTGCGCAGAACAGCATAAAAGGGATCAGTTTTGGATGCATTGGGAGTCCCTTACGTTGTTTCTTTTCTCCAGGTTGCCACTAATACAGAAACAAGTAAAAATGTGGGAAATGCCATTCTCTATGAAACTGTGCTGACTATTATGGACATAAAATCTGAGAGTGGACTGAGAGTAAGTTACCTTTGCCATGGGCTGTTTCTCTTTCTAGGCTTGTATTAATTTGTGTAGAAGATGTGAAGCATGAGTTGTTACACTCAGAGTGGCTCTGCAAATGCCTCTAGATAAGACTAGCCTCTTCAGAAAGTGCTGGTTGTTGTTAGTTGTTGGGGTTTTTTTAATAACAAAAAAGTAGAACTTCCTGCAGACAGTGTTCCCTTGAGTAAAGCAGGGAACCTGTGCTGTGTTTGTCTTAGCTTTTCCTCTGCTTAGGCAGCTTCTCGAGTTCTTTGTTACACTTTTGGCCAAGATCCACAGTGGTAGTTTATACGTTGCCTTTAAAATCATCTTGAGACAATGAAGATGACCAGCAATCCTGTTTTGATCACCTGCTTTCCCTACCTCTTTCTGCAGGTGTTAGCCATTAACATCCTAGGCCGTTTCTTATTAAACAACGACAAAAATATTAGGTAAGTTGCACGAAGTGTGTTTTGGCAACACTCAGTTTAAAATGTGTGAGAAGCAATACACAACAATTATTCTGAAGCACAGCTTCCCAGGAGACCATATTGGGAAGCACTGTTTTTGGGTTAGTATGACTGTCCAGCTTTCTTCTTTCCTGGTGCATTCTTTTCTCTGTGCAGATCTTAACTGTGCCCCTGCCCTTTTAGCTGATGAGTCTTGGATGTCTGATCTAATTCTTAATGTGTGATTTATTAATACAGTCAAGTGTTGTCTTCCAGTAATCTGTGAATGTCGTTCCTTGTCCCAGCTGGTCTGTAGTGAATTTCACATCAGAGTTGGTCTTGGAGATCTGACAAATTAAGCAAAGTCTCTGTTTTTTCTGATTCTATGCTTTTGTCAAAAGCAAGTTTGGTTGTGCTTCAGTCCCTATGTTTCTAGACATAGAATTGCTGCAAATGCTAGAATTAAGTTCTATCTTTAGGCATTTTGATTGCAAATCATGGTACAGGTACAACACTTTAGCCTTGGGAATTGCAACACACACTAGATTCAGTGTATAATCCGCAGAGGTCTAATCTTTAATCGCCTTGTCTTTTCAAAATCATCTTCAAGACTGGACAACTGACATGAGCCCAGGAATCGGACAGGTGGTTGTTCAGACAGCAGGATGTTGTTAGGCATGTTACAGTTCAGTAGGGTAACTCACCTTTTTTAGATAGACCAGGCAGCTCCCTGGAAGATCTCCATTCGTTACCGAGTATATATAAAAAAACCCCACCTTTTCTGTTGCAAAGTAAGACTGATGTGGGGGGTGGGGACAAAGGGAAATGTCTGTGCATAGAAATTAAATGCCTACTGTTATCTGTCCTTATTGCAGATACGTAGCTTTGACATCGTTGTTGAAAACTGTGCAAACAGACCATAATGCAGTACAGCGGCATAGAAGCACGATCGTGGACTGCCTGAAGGATCTGGATGTGTCCATTAAAAGGTAACTGAAATATCAGTGGAATAGACTCTCAAGGTTCACAGCCTATGTGATGTGAGGAGGGCATAGAGAAAAATGACAAAATGCATGGGGAATTGTAAGTGAAACTAGTATTAATGCATAGTATAGTTCATACTTCAAAGAAGGTAATGAAGATGTGCAGCCATCTTCTTTGGGAAACTGCTTTTACATTTTATGCATTTTTGTATTGGAAAAAAACCTGTTTGGCTGAATTTTTCCAAAATGGAGTCTCAATGAAGATCAGACTGCATGCTCACCAAGAGGGAGAGCCTCCATAAAGTATGATCTTAATCAGAACTACTCTGATGGCTTCCCTGTTGTTTTTCTTTCCTAGATGAACAGGCAAAGCCATATTGTCTGGACGCAGTGTTAAGCTGTCCAGATAATGTCTTCTAGATTACATTTGATTAGGCAGTGGTAGAATTCAGATTTAACTTGATGGTTCAAGTAATCTGCTTACAAACTACATCCTGTTATGCATTCTGGGTGTTTGCTTGTCATTTAAATAGTGGTAGGTTGCTACTTCTCAGGGTGATGGGAGAGCTTGCAACCTTGCTTCACACTACAGGAAGATTTTTTTCCTAGCACTCTGTCTAAACAACTTCCTATGTTTCTTCTCATTACTTCAGTCATGTTCTTTTTATTCATCATAGTAATTTTCTCCTGTTTGTCAAACACTCATAGATACTCTTGTATTGTTTGATCTCCCTTTTGCCCAACTATGTGGAATGCTGCTCTTCTAAATTGAGTCTCTCAGTCTGTCAATTACTTGCTCTTTTAGAACTTTCATCATCATCATTATTCTTTCTATAACTAGTGGTCTGAGCTCAGTGCAGCATATGACATGTCGGTAATGGGGACAGCTGCATCCATGTTGCATCTTGTGGAATTTATTGCAGGCCAGAATCTCACTGAGCTCTCATCACACCATGAGCTTACTTTCAAAATTGTTCAAGCTCTTTTTTTCCATCTTGTCTAACTGATTCAATACACCACATATACTTGTTCTGATAGGCATTCTTCAAATTTATGCCTGTCTTTGAGTCAATCTATATTTTTAACAACATTGCTCAGTTTGATGTGTACAAAATAAGAAAGAAATTGGACATGTCTCACTTCTGAAACTTAGTTTTAATTATTATGTGATGGGTATCATGTAACTATTTTCACAGTTGCAGTCTATCCCACAATACAAATTTATATTTTATATTCTGAGCAAGTCAGGCTGCATGTTGCTCTTTGGTGCCAGAGCCAGCATGAAGCTAGGTTGTGGAACAGCAAAGCCCCATATAGTTATTGAAGAGAAGGCAACGAAAGATTTTTTATTGGTACCTGCTAGGAAACCATAGGCATGCTGCAGACAACAGAGCTTCATATCTGAGTGCTGTTGGAGGATGAAGCCTTTGAGTGATCCATCAGCAGAGCATTATGTTGCCATGATGACACTCGTGCTGCTGACAATGCACTGTCTTCACTGAAGCAATATGTTGGCTGGATGTCAGAGTCCTCAGGTAGCAAGTTTCATGAGGGAAGAGACATGATACGTGGCTTTGGTTACATGAAGTGTGGCCTGTTCTCATAATCTTTTAACCATTGCAGTGCATCTTTGGTCCTTGTAGTATAATTCAGAATGGCTTTGCCATTTAACTGGAGTCTTTTTGTCTATCTGCTTAATATGATCAAACTACATGATTAGGAACTTTGTGGCAGAAATAAGCTGTGTTATGTGATTGAAGGTAAGCAATACGTGTTGAGATAAATGTCTGGATGGTATTAAGATTGCAGAGTACTTCGGTGCACCTGCAGCAATAATGTGCCTGGAATGTTAAACATAAACATGGAAAACTTGTAACCCAGTAGGTTTAGGAGTAAGGACTTAGAAACTAATCGGAGAGGTGACAACAATTCTAGTAATGCTATAGGTCTTCAACTAGCCACAGATATAGAGGATAAAAAGTAACAATTGAGTTACATTACTTCTACTCTGATTCTACACAAATTAAACATACATTGAAGTCTGATCTATTTAAAGAGACAGTATGTTACAAAATAGACTTTTTAGGCCTTTCAGCATAATTTTGGATGTGATCTGTTGCACAGCAAGCAACCCAAAATACAAAATGTACAGTGCTGTGAGGATCTGTCTTGTTTTCTAGTAGGCTGTCTTAGTGACAGGCAGAGAATAACATACCTGATAGCGTGAAGAAGCAACAACTTGGAGATTTGGGTTCTGGATTACACCAAATGGTCAGTTCGAAAGGATAATTGGGGTTCTTTAGTGAGCCTGTTGTAATGCATTTTAACCTAACGAATTACCAACATTGTACAGAAACTAATCACATTTGAAGATAGTAGTCTTCATTCAAAAAATATCAGAAGAATGGAAGAGTTACGCTAGAATCAACAACTGGAGCTTCAAGTAAAAGGACGAAGGACTAGCCTCTGACCTCTTGATGTGTACAACAAGAAATAGCAAAGACCCCGTGCACTGCCTAGTTGTGGTGTCAACTTGGGTGGATGGGAGAGAAATGGGTTCTGAAAGAGCACCAGGGTAATTTTGGATTCTAGAAATCTTATGTAGTCTATCTGGCAGGATACAATAAAGCTTATCAGATAGTATTTTAAATCTCTGCTGTATCTGTGTCTCAAATTTGTAGAGATCAAAACAGGTCTCTTTTAGATCCCTGGAGCTGGAGAAAGCATGTTGTAGCATGGATTACTTACTGCAGTTGTGTGTCTGAAATGCCTAGTGTGTGATTACAAACGCTTTTGACAGCCAGACCTTAGTGCTGATGGACTGTGGTTGCTGAAAGATATTTCTAGCCTTTAGGACATCGAATAAGTGTTTCTAGAACACCACACGCCTCACTCCCCCTTGAATTTTTGGGGTGGGTATTTATTGACTGCCCATGAACAAGAAAATACTAGTGCATTTACTGTGGAAAGCTGTTCTCACAAGATTAATGTTACTCTCAAATTCTTAATTAAAAAGTAAGTGCATTTAAGTAGCTGAACTTGTGCATTCTTGGATTTTTTACTTCAGTAGGTGAAGATACTTTATTGGTTTTCTGTCTCTTGCCCTAGGCGTGCAATGGAACTGAGTTTTGCTCTTGTTAATGGGAACAATGTCCGTGGAATGATGAAGGAGTTGCTGTATTTCCTAGATTCCTGTGAACCAGAGTTCAAGGCAGACTGTGCATCTGGAATATTTCTTGCAGCTGAAAAGTATGGGGTGTCAATTTACTTACTATTAATTTTTTTTCATCCTTGGAATTATGAGCACTTTGTGTGTTGTTTCTCACCCTCCAAGAGAGAATACATTGATCATCTCTTCTCCATTTATTGATCAGTTTTAGCCCACTCTGAGGAACAAGATGCGTTAGTGTGTCCTGTATAGATAGTCCTCATCACTAAACTGCTCTAGTATATTGATTTCTGCTGCCCATTGGAACAGGTGTGCTTGCATTCTGGCCCTGCCCCCCAACTCCGCACACACAGATTATTTCTGGTTCAAGGAGATGATCTCTCTACCATTCAGCCATTGTTATCAGCAGCTTAACTTTCAAGTATTGTATATGCAAGGTATGGCTGTGCTACAGTACACAGACTTGTACATTCATTCATCTTTCCACTGTCGCCATCAATACAAAAAAAAGTCAAAGGAACGTGAAGTGTGTGGTGTTTTGTTTTGTGGGAGTTTTGTGTGTGTGTTTTGTTGGTATCCCCCTCTCGGGAAACAATGGGCCAGGAAGTAACTAAATGGGAAGGTTATGGTGGTGATGGGTTTCTTGCTGTTGTTGGAGGCTAGCAGTTATTGCTCTAACCTGTTTTCTTAACTTTGTCAGATATGCTCCTTCCAAACGCTGGCACATAGACACAATTATGAGAGTCTTAACAACGGTAAGTGAAATTGCCTCTATTGTGTGTGACTACATAAAAAGTTTTTAATTTTTAGAAAGACTTTTGGCACAAGAGCTAGGAGGGCTTGTTGATAGAGCTTTAAACTAGCTTGGGAGGGGGAAAGGGGCGATATCGTGATTGCAAAAGACGCATAATGGGGTGGCAGGCTAAAACATGAGCGTTGGCCCAGACCCAAAAATTTGACATTATTGGTATTGGTGAAACCTGGTGGGATGAGTCCTGTGATTGGAGTGCCAAGTTGGATGGTTATAAGCTCTTCAGTATGGACAAGGTGAGGTGGGGGTGTGGCATTGTATGTTCTGGAAGGGCATCATCTCAATGATTTTTGAGCAGTCATGGAAATCTGGAGAGGTTGCAGCTGACTGGAAGCTGGCTAATGTAGTCCCAATTTTCAAAAAGGGTAAGAAGGAGGACCCCAGTAAATACAGGCCTGAAAGTCTTACTTCAGTGCCTAGTAAAATAATGGAAAGGGTTGTTTTGGGAGGCATTGTAAATCACTTGAAGGGCAATGCTGTAAATAAGGCAGAGCCAGCATGGTTTCATGAAGGGGAAGTCCTGTTTGTCCAATCTACTTTCCTTTTATGATAAGGTAACAACTTGTTGATCAAGGTAAACCAGTTGATGTGATCTTTTTAGATTTAAGCAAAGCTTTTGATACTGTCTCTCACAGTATCCTTTTGGAGAAAATGTCCAGTATTTGTCTTAATCACATCATGCGGAGGGTGGGCAACTGGCACATGGGTCGGATGCAGAGAGTCATAATGAAAGGGATTTCATCAGGCTGACACCCAGACACTAATGGGGTTCCACAGGTTTCTGTCCTTGGCCCAGTACTCTTCAACATCTTTGTAAATGTCCTGGACACAGGACTTGAGGGAATGGTTAGCAAATTTGCTGATGGTACTAAACTGGGAGGAGCTGTTGACTCCCTCAAGGGCAAGTGAGGCCTTAAAGAGGGACCTTGACAAATTAGAGCGTTGGACAATCACAAATGGAAAGAGATTTAACGAGCACAAGTGCTGGGTTCTGCACTTGGGATGGGGCAACCCCAGACATGTGTATAGACTGGGGAGTGAGAGGCTGGAGAGCAGCAGTGCGGAGAGGGACCTGGGGGTCCTTGTTGACGATAAGTTGAATATGAGTCAGCAGTGTGCTCCAGCAGCCAGGAGGGCCAATCGTGTCCTGTGGTGCATCAAGAACAGCATTGCTAGCCGGTCAAGGGAGGTGATTGTCCCACTCTACTCCGCACTGGTGTGGCCACACCTCCAGGATTGTGTGCAGTTCTGGGCTCTGCAGTTTAGAAAGGGTATTAAGCAGTTGGAGAGTGTCCAGAGGAGGGCTACAAAGATGGGGAAGGGACTAGAGGGGAAACCTTATGAGGAGCAGCTGAAGTCACTTGGTTTGTTTAGCCTTGAGAAGAGGAGATTGAGAGGAGACCTCATAGCTGTCTTTAGCATCCTCACAGGGGATAATAGAGGGGCAGGGACCAATCTTTTTAATCTGGTGGATAGCGATAGGACTAGGGGAAACGGGATAAAGTTGAATCAAGGGAGGTTCAGGCTGGAGATTAGGAGAAGGCTTTTCACTCTGATGGTGGTTAGGATCTGCAACAGCCTCCACAGAGAAGTAGTCTCGGCACCATGCCTGACGGAGTTTAAGAAGCGTCTAAATAATGCTTTCAGGCACTTGGTGTGATTCCTAGTGTGTCCTCCATGGGTTTTAGAGCTGGACATGATGACCCTATTGTGTCCCTTCCAGCTCAGATAACTGTGATAATTCTGTAGGAAGTTACTCGTCATCAGGTTGGAGATGGCTATAAAGGCAGGTAGTTAACAAAAGATGGAGGAAATGTATTTATTTACATGGTAGCTACCTAAGACAGCCAGTCAGAAATACGTAAACTCTGTAAATATGACTGAGGTTTTTTAGAAGGAATGTATGATTTCAGAAACTCACAAGAATACAGCATGTGTCAGAGTGTTTCTACCGCAGTAATCACATTAGCTTCTGAGTTAGGACAGCTCTTGTGCTGTCTGCGATTCCAATATACAGTGCTCTCAGGGGAGAGTAAACACAGCTTTGAGTGACTTGCAAAGAGAAAGGGGGTAAAACAGTTTCTTGGATTTACTCCAAGTGGAGTTTATCAAAGCTTCTTAATGAAACTGTATAAACAGCCATCTGGTTCCTCTTCTTTGGATTTAATTATTCTTCCTTACCTACATGAATTTCTTTACAACCGTCACAGCAGAGGTGAAACCAGAGTAGTGTTTTGGCAAACAATAGAGAAGGGATCTTGATGATCTGGATGGGCAGTGTGTTCACTGAGGCAGAAGTGTAGGAAGAGATTTATTTTATCAGTACGAGTGCTCAAATTTGAGAAGTTCCATCAAGAAGTGAGTTTGGCTTATGTGCTATTTCACCATCCTGAAACAGAGAAAAGTAGATTCCTCTGAACTGAGAATTGATTTCCATTAGAAGGTTGACTATGAGAATTGCGCTCAGATGACTTCCTTTAACAAAGTAATTTCCTTCTCGTGGCTCCTAGAGAAGCCATTTATAAAGTCATATTCCTGAGTGCTTGCTGCAGAGTTAGATAAACATTTTTTTCAGTTTACCAGACTTAGGAGAACTAACACAGAAAGATGGCATCAACCGTTGTGGTGGTTGACCCTGGCTGGACACCGGGTGCCCACCAAAGCCACTCTGTCGCTCCCCCTCCTCAGCTGAACAAGGGAGAGAAATACAACAAAAGGCGCTTGGGTCAAAATAAGGACAGTGAGACATCAATCACCAGTTACCATCATGGGCAAAACAGACTTGACTTGGGGAAATTCATTTATTACCCATCAGATCAGAGTAGGATAATGAGAAATAAAACCAAATCTTAAAACACGTTCCTCACCCCTCCCTTCTTCCCGGAATCAACTTTACTCTCTCTACCTCCTCCCCTGCACCACTGCAGGGGAGACTGGGGTTTGTGGTCAATTCATCCCATGTTGTCTATTCCACTCCTCCCTTCTCAGGGAAAAAACTCCACACATTCTTCCCTTGCCCCAGTATGGGGTCCCTCCCACAGGGTGTTCTTCAGGAACATACTGCTTCAGCATGGGTTCCCTGTGGGGTCACAAGTAATGCCAGCAAACCTGCTCCAGCATGGACTCCTCTCTCCGTGGGTTCACAGGTCCTGCCAGAAGCCTACCCCAGAACAGGTTTCTCACAGGGGCACAGCCTCCTTTGGATTTCCACCTGGTCTCGCATGGGGCCCCCCATGGGCTGCAGGTGGATATCTGCTCCACCATGGACCTCCATGGGCTGCAAGAGGACAGCCTGCCTCACCATGGTCTTCACTACAGGCTGCAGGCAAATATCTGCTCCAGTGCCTGGAGCACCTGCTCTCCCTCCCTCTTCATCGACCTTGGTTTCTGCAGAGTTGTTTATCTTGCATGTTCTCACTCCTCTCTCCCACTGCAATTGCTGTTGCCTGGTGGTTTTGGTTTGGGTTTTTTTTTCCCCTTCTTAAATATGTTATCACAGAGGCATTACCACCATCACTGATGGGCTTGACCTTGGCCAGTAATGCGTCCATGTTGGAGATGACTGGCACTGGCTGTGTTGGATATGGGGGAAGCTTCTAGCAGCTTCTCACAGAAAACAACCCTGTAGACCCTCTGCTACCAAAACCTTGTCATGCAAACCCAGTACAGCTGTCTTTGGCTAGCTGGGTTCTCACTTAGTTGACCAAATTGTGTTCACTTAATTTCCTTGGTTTTGCATGCTCTTCTCTCAGGGCCAGAGGAGTGCCTAAACAGGTTTTGAACAGCACACATCTTCCTTTCAGTGCCAAAGCTGTATGATTGTGTATTGCCCCCCTTACTTCCTGGCCTTAAAGTGATTTCTCCTCTCTGAGCTCCTGCTCAAAATCGATCATAAAGCATTTGGGGATGAGGAGGTTGTTTCATTTCAGTGCACATCAGGTGAAGGATATTTGCAGATGTTGGGTGTACTGAAAAGTCAGGTAGTGAAACCTAACAACAGTTGTTCTTGCAGGCAGGAAGTTATGTTCGTGATGATGCTGTTCCCAATCTGATTCAGCTAATAACTAATAGTGTGGAGATGCATGCATACACTGTGCAGAGACTCTACAAAGCCATCCTTGGTGATTACTCCCAGGTAATATCAAACGTGACCAGCTTCAGTTTCTTTGTACTGCAATAAGCATGCTTACTAAGCATCTCAAGGTGGTGAGTCAACATCATACACGCTGTCCAGCCCCGAGACAGATTGCAGAGGAGATGTGTCTTCTGTAAATTCACGTTCTTTTGGTTTTTCTCTAGTTCTCTTATGGAACTTTTGATCAAATCCCACTTCCAATTATCCAGTTTCTTCAGCTGTGGAGAACTTCCTTGACTGGAGGGAGGGCTAAGATAGCTCTGGGAAATAGTGGTGGTTTAATTTATCATGCAGGCATCCATTTATCTCTGAAGCATCTGATTTTTCTTCTAACAGCAGCCCCTTGTGCAAGTGGCCTCTTGGTGCATAGGAGAGTATGGAGATCTTCTGGTGTCTGGTCAGTGTGAAGAGGAGGAACCAATACAGGTATAGCTCAGGAACAAACAACTGTGTATCAGCTGAGGCTGGAGCTGCTTGATGCTGGCTCTGTGAGGGGAATGCTTGCAACTGTTATTTGGCACCAGTGTCCCTGATGTTGTTGGACCCCCGAGAGGAATCTCCTTCCCATGCAACAGGCATGGGCTGCATAAACACTGTGAGGAGTGCAGCTACAATTGGCAGTGTTGTGGTTTCTGTGCTAACCTTGCTTGCAGGGTGTCTGCTAGGGTCTTAGCTGTGTAATTTGGTGATAAACCTGCTCTTCAATGTGTGGAACAGAAACTGTGTTTTACAACTAATATAATAAGATTTCCACATGGATGCATCTGTCTCATACACTCTAAGCATAATACTACAGACTGCATTGCAAAGTTGCAGAGGAGGTACAACACGGCCATTAAGCAAGTGGCAGGTTTTTTACAGCATGCCCTGGAAGGCTTGCTGCGAAGCTGCTTTCTGTCTCAGCCTAACCTTTCTGTACCTTTCAGGTAACAGAGGATGAAGTTCTTGATATTTTAGAAAGCGTCCTGATATCTAATATGTCTGCATCTGTTACACGAGGCTATGCTCTCACTGCCATCATGAAGCTTTCCACAAGGTTCACCTGCACTGTCAAGTGAGTTGTCGTTGGTGTTGTACTGCACAGGGCTTTGTTGCAAACACGCTGGCATCAGTTGTCTCCAGTAGAAGTATTCCTTAGATGTGTTCTGCTTCCATAGTTTACAAGAGTAGTCTTGTTATTTGTTGGCTCCTTTGCTTGAAGGGTGGGAGACTTCCACTGATTTCTACTGTTTTCTCTGTAGAGGTCCTTTACTGGGTAGGGACTTGATCCATGTTGCTGTTGCTTGAAAACTCCTTTATGGGGAAGATAAGTACTTGATGTCAGTGAACTGTTCTTTCCAGTTCCTTTTCTGCATGATGGAGAGAGAATTAGCCTTGTTTCCTGCAGATGGCTTCTTGGTGTGGGTCACTGAGCTTTCTTGTGATATACCTTGTGGTGGTATATTAATCACCTGCTGATGGTATTGTGAAGGGACAGTTCAGAAATGGATGTTGCATAGATATTTCGAGCAAACAGCAGTAACTACTGTTTTAAGTTAGTTACACAGGGCACCTGTTGAGCAGAGGCCGAATAGTATCTTCTGGATGACACATGCTAATACCTTCTTCATTGCTCCTGATTCTGTGATGTGGTTGATTTTGGTTTTTATTGTTTTCCCCCCTGCCTCAACACAGTCGCATTAAGAAGGTGGTTTCCATCTACGGCAGCAGCATCGATGTGGAGCTACAGCAGAGAGCAGTGGAATATAATGCACTTTTCAAGAAATATGATCACATGAGGTAAGTGCTGATGAGTTTTAGTGTTTTAAAAAAGACCATTATAATCTGCCCCAGTTTCTGGTGTACCACACTTTGTGCTTTGAGGGCTTTCTCATGTGATTTTGGCAGGATTACAGAGGAACTAGAATCCCTCCCTCATCTATAGGGTTTGTGAGTGTTTTAAGAGCTTAACATGTCCTGCGAGATTGCTCTCTGATCAGAGACTTTCTCTGGCAAAACATTTGCCCTGCTTTGAGCTTGAACTTGACTAATTTTTACTTCTAGGTGTTGAATCTTAAATTTTTTAGCTGAGTAAGTGTCCTTGGGTAGCTTTTGCCATGCTAGCATTACCGTAGTCGCTAGGTTCAAATTGATCATAAAATGCCTTTGGAGTAAACATGCAGAGATCCACTGACCTGTCATCCTAAGCTGTGCTCTGAACTTTAAGTAATTCTTCCAACTGTTAATACTTTTCCAGTTTTTCAGGATGTCTTTTGAATTAACTGGATCTTCTTGTAGTATTTGTTTAAAATCTTGAATTCTGCATGCAAAGGCATACTATTTCACTGCACCACTCAGCATCCCTGTGTTACGATTGGTGAGCATGTTGACCACCTTACACCTTATTGTTGAGAGGTCCCCATTCATCATCGCTTTGCTCAAGTGATTGTTTCTTTGAGGAAGTTAAAACCCCATTTTGTTGGAATAATTTGCAGAATAGTCATTAATCTGCTATGTGCAATAGTTAATTGTTGATACATAGGAGCATCACAGATTCTGTTCAGTGAGGATCGTAAGACTGGAGGAGATCTGGAGATTAACTTTATCCACCCTTGAAAACTTTCCATAAGATTCCCCTTGATGGAGGAGCATCCATTTTAGTCTAGATGAGAGGACAGGGAGAAAATGGATGCCACTGGGCTGAATATTGCCTATGTTTATAGGGGCCTTCAAACCTGGTTTCAAAAGCTCTTCACAGTCACGTTTTACCATAGGTACTATTCTATTAACTATGTGTAGGACACAACATGCTTTCGATTTCCTCTTCTCTTCTCCTGTGGGATCCATGGAGCAGCTCAGATTGTTCTTGGAGAAGTCATGTTAATGAGCATATGCATATGAGCTGCTTAGGGCTTCATGTGAAGCCTTATGAATGAATTGAGAAAAATCTAGCATGAGAGGCTTTTGATCCCAGTTGACCATTGCAGACAACAGTGCCTAGCGATCAGCAGGCTTTTGATCAGATCACAGTGTATGCTAGTCATAGTTTTGGGAAGCATTGCTCTTCAGAAAAACATATGTGAACCTCATTCAGTTTTACAAGAGAGCACCTGTATTTTTTTCCCTCAGTACATTCTGGTATTCATTACAATGTGAAGGTCAGTGTTTAATAGTTTCCACTCATTAAGACTTTGTTCATGGTCAGAACTGTGGCTTATTGGGTATATTGGCACTGGAACACTTTTTCAGCGCAAAAGACATGTAGATCTCTGGCTTACCACTGTCAAGCGCTTTGTGGCTTGATCTGCAAGGGTAATGGCCGTGTATTACAGACTAGTTCTCCCTATACAGGTTTTCCTAGTTTTTTGGTTTGTTGTCAGGATTCTGGATCCTGTGCCTCCTCTTCAGGTCTCTGTATCATTTCAGGAGGTGCTCTCAAGGACTGACCTTAATCTCTTTGGAAACTTAATTTGGCTAAATGAGAGCATGGTGGTTTGCTTTTCCAACTTCGTCACCCAAATTTGGTTATCCCTTCTGCAGAGAAGTCAAATGAGCTGACTCTAGCTCAACAGCATGTGGAACAGAGCAGTCAGGTGTCCCATGTCTGCAGTCCCTATAGCTCAGTTACTTAATCTTTGTCTTGGGTTTGTTATCCTAGCCCCACAGGGGAAACTGTGTCAAGTACTAGGGGAAAATAGGAGGCAGGATGGCTTGTTTGGTTTGCAGCTGTCAACTAGTATATTAACACTGGCACACAATGCCAAGGCTTCTGACCACCTCAAGCTGTCATGCAATCTTACAGTTCCCCTGCATTGGAGCTAAAAGGAAGGTTGTCCTGTCTGTGTCATCTCCTGAATGAGTATTTGGATTGGGACCAGGAAGAGATGGCACAGTGTAACTATGTCAGCTTCTTTCAGGCCAGCCCTGCTTGAGAGAATGCCAGTAATGGAGAAAGTCACCACAAATGGTCCTACTGAGATTGTACAGACCAATGGAGAGACAGAGCCAGCGGTATTGGAAACCAAACCTCCACCATCTGGATTGCAGCCTACGAGCCAGGTAATGGAAACTAATCTGGGAGAAGTTTCCACTGCCTGCCAGACCACACTACTAGCTCCTGTCAACAGTAAGCTGAAAACATGTCCCTCCCCCTCTCTGCCTCTTTGCTAGTTCTGGCATAGTGACTCTTGACAGCTCTAGTGTCAGGAACAGACTTGTGGAAGAGGTCATTATGGGGAGTGCAAGAGCAGGATGGAGTAAAGCCATTATCCCTCACCTGACTCAATGTGCGCAAACTCCAACATTCTTTTATCTTTGTGATCCCAAGAGCATGGAAACTAGATCTTTTGTGTGGCATGGGACCATAGCCAAACTAAGAACCTCTCTGACTGGTTATACATGTTGTTGGTCTTCGGTCTGAGAGCAAGTAGAATCTGTTACATCTGCAAGGGAAAGTACCAGGAAGTTGAATATCAGATGCTATCTGCTCTCTTATTAGGCAAATGATTTGTTGGACTTGTTGGGAGGAAGCGATATAACGCCTGTAATCCCCACTGCACCTACAAGCAAGCCAGCCTCTGCTGGTGGGGAGCTCCTTGACCTACTGGGAGACCTCAACCTAACAGGTGAGCAGGCTGCATCTCTTGAAAGTCTACATTCTGTCTCCCGGGGTGGGGTGAGGGGCTGGCTAGTTCTCCGCTTTCTGTCAAGTCCTAGGCTTCACATTTACGCTTACAAGATCCATATTAGCATTCATGTGGGGGTTAGGGAATGAAGACACAGGTTGACTCTGCATGGTTAACCAGTGAGACTTGAGCACTTTGTGCTCCAGTCTGGGAATGATGTGAACATTTCCAGACAGGACTGGGAGATGTGAGGAATTTGTTCCATTTAAATGCCTGCTAGCTCAAGAGGAGCCAGTCTCTTTGTTAGTGAAAGCGGAGAAGAGGTGAATGACAACACAGATGATCTATAGAGCTTCATGTAAAAAAAATATGATATGCAGCAGTTGATCTTTGAGTAATTACTCTTCATTTTATTATGGCAAAGTCATAATTCTTCAACATCTTTTGCAGGTTCTCCAGTATCTGCCCCTGCACCCCAGATAGCACAGCCTCCGTTCCTGCTTGATGGACTTCAGTCACAGCCACTCTTCAATGATATTGCTACAGGTTAGGGTCATGTGAATCCTTAGCCTAAGGTACCACAGCACCCAACTAGAAAAGGAAACAAAGGGTAGTAAAAAAAAAAGGGGGGGGTTTGGAAGTGAAGTGTGGCACAGACACTGAAGCAGGAACAGCAGATGTGCTTAAATTAATCTTCCGAAGAGGTCATGTCCAGGGTAATGTAAATGGCATTCTGTAATGTTGAAAGTGATCTCCAGTTTCTGTAGGTCTGCTGCTTTTTTGTTTTCTACAGGAATCCCCTCTATTACTGCGTACAACAAGAATGGGCTGAAGATTGACTTCACCTTTGAAAGGTCGAACACCAACCCTAGCATCACTGTAATCACGATACAGGCCTCCAACAGCACAGAGCTGGATATGACAGATTTTGTTTTCCAAGCTGCAGTACCAAAGGTAGAGCCACTAAAGGCTGCTACAATGATAGGTTGGGGGCCAGCTGCAAATACTTTCTGATCAGTGCTTTCAGGTAGATAGAAACTTGCAGCAAGGCTAAGAGGTTCTCTTAGTGCTCAGTTTGGTCATCTCCGGTCTGAAAGCAAATGTTATAAATGCAGTAGAACAGTGGTTCCTTGTCAGATTGGACTGATTCTGCTTGGACAAACCTTGTTTTAAAATCACCACTTTCTAGGAGAGTTGCTAAACCACATGCAGAAGAATGTTGAGTCAAAAAAAAAGAAGATAGTAGGTAATCTCTCCGTTTATACTAAGAATATACCATGTTCTTTGCAGCTATGAATATATTAAAAAAATCTTTTGAATCTGTTGGCTGCTTAAAAAAGTTAAAATGAGTCCCTGCATGGTTATTAGTGGCAGTCATCTTATAAGCAGTGACTTGTATCCCTGTGCGCTTAGCTGCAGCACAAAGTATGGAAGATGACTGTTACCTAGTTTATGGTAGAACAGACTGTTTAAGCAGGATGTGAGTGGAATGTTCACGTTTGGGGTAGTACATTCACTTCTGGGAGTTTCACTCAGTGATGCTCTAAGTTTAGTTCAGATAGGCTTCATATCTGCCATAGGATAGAATTAGGGAAAGAATGGGCCTCCTAAAGTTACAGGTGTGCTGAGCAGTCTTGACTGTTCCTCTTGCATGTGACGCTGTTGAGGGTCGAGGCTGGGCCAACCACCAATGCAGTGACAGATGCTCCGTTACCCTGTCTTCTACCCCACCCTGCCATGGGAAAGGAAAGGGGATAAGAGAGAGAGACTTGTGGATTGGAAAAGAAAACTAAAATTACTTCAATGGTAATAATGATGATAAATATATACAGATATGTACAAAACCCAATACCGAACCCAACCCCACCTTGATGGTAACTATGTCACTGTCACCACTGATACTGTGGCAGAAGGCCTCAGTAGCAAATGGAAACCAGGCTCAGGGGCTGGATCCTGGAACTGGATGCAGGAACTTATGGATCAAAATTGAGGGCAGAATAGAGTTCTCTTCAGACACCGACCAGAGGAGAAGGGAGGAAGAGAAGAAGAGGGGGAACTGACCCCCAGTTTTATATCGAATATGATGTATATGGAATGGAATACTTATTTGGTCAGCTTAGGGTCACCTGTCCTGTCTATTCCTCCCTGAGGGTGCAGCCTTTACTCTGCACCCCCAATGCGAGACACAAGATTTAGCAGTGACGTTGGCTTGCATACCAGTCCCTGGTAGTAGGTCTTACCACTGCTAGAAGCAGGCAGTGTCTGCAAAAAACATGTTCTTTGTTTCAGAAAGTGCAGTTTGTCTCAGAGGAGCTTTAGCTGAAAAGTGAAATCATTGAACAGAATGAATTCTATTTTAGCCCAAACCAGGACAGATACGTGAAACAACGCATCACTTGTGATCTTGGTACACTACAATAAGCTCTTGCCCCTTAGTATTTGTGCTACCTGGATCTTACTTGTGTAGACAGCAGGTGGGCCAGTGAATATTTTGTCCTTTGCAGACAGGGAATTGAAGAGCTGGATTATTCAGGGACAGAAACTCAACTCTTAATTTTCCTTGCTTTCTTTCAGTGCAAACACATCATTTTATGTTCTTACTTGATTAAGTATCCCATTGTTTTCTCATTCTCTTTTCTCTTTCTTTAGACATTCCAGCTGCAGCTCCTGTCTCCCAGCAGCAGTGTCATCCCTGCATTTAACTCTGGGACCATCACACAGGTCATTAAAGTCCTGAATCCACAAAAGGTGGGTGATTCAAAGGACAGTTACTAAAGATACTGTCCTAGAATCGTGCACTTAGTGGTAGTCAGTTAGGGATGCACTCTGATGAGAGATAGAGAATGAGCTATTGAATAATGTGGTTTTAATTACAATCATTTTGGTTAGGGTTAGTTATGAAAAAGACAGGAGGTCCTGGGCACAGGTTTGGCCTTCTGTTTGGCTGTACAGCAAAGACGGATCGAAAGATTTGCTCTTCTTGAATTTATGAATGTCTTTTGCATTGGGATGGTTTTTAAACAAATTTTTAGATGGCCTTTCTAGTGTTTGTATGTTTTGTAAAAGTGGTATCTGAAAGGCAAGCATCTTGACACATGAGTATATTCAGGATTCATTCTTGCCGTCTGCAGCAGTGTTACTTGAAATGTTTTTTTACAGAAAAAATAGCTTGATCCCTAATCTTAACACTTGTTTTGTTTTTTTTTTCAGGTAGTGTCATTTATTTTTGATGTATTGAGTGTACTGATGGAAAGAATCTTTAGATGTGATTTAATCATAATTCCATTTGCTTTACAGCCTTCAGAGACAGGCCTCAAGACTAGGGTGCAGTAGATTTGATGGGTGGGAGGGGTATGGCCCACATGTCCTCCTTAAGAGGCTTTAAAGAATTCAAATGGCACCAGAAAGAAAAATAAAATTCAGCTCACATATTTCTTCCTTTGTGGGACATCCTCAAGATCTTAAACGTCTTTAAGAACTGAAAACACAAGTTTTTTCATAGATTAACATGTACTGCTCTAGATGTTATGTTGCTGTTAGACTGATGTGCAAATCAGAAAATTTCTCAAATCTCAGCCCAAGATTTTACTGAAATAGCTGCTGTCTCCTAGAGCATGTTTTTTGTGGTTTCCATGCATTTCCCCTTATCTGTGTAGTGTGCTCCTCTCTGGCTATGTTAAGGCACAAAATAATTACTCTGTCTTGTATACATCTGATACAAATTTCTATGTGGTGCTGTAAAGCACCTTTCAGAGATCACCTTTAAAGTTATTTTCTGAACTTGAGTGGTTTTAGGAGTTTTCCTGTTAGGTGCCAGAATCCACAATGTATCCACCTCAGATGGGACCCCTAAGGTGAAACACACCTAGATAGTGGGGTGCTTTCTTGTTGGAAGTTCCACCAACACTTCAGAATACAGAGGCGTGAAATAGTATTTTACTACCCTCTTCTCTTCCCCACTGTTTCATAACTCTTCCATCTTGAGCGTTCATGCATCTGTTACTGTTCTTTAGATTGCTTCGGCCTGAAAGTACAGCTTTGCAAGAGCCCTGTCCATGAGGTAGTGTAGTTACCTGGAGTACTCTGAGGGAGGCAAGCTTGGGACAGCTTTGCTGTTCAGGAAATAGCTGTTTGTCTTGTCAGTATTGTGAAAAATTCTGTTCACATGGACATGACCTGTCACTATGCTGTATTGAAACTGAGGACAGTTTCCCAAAATACCACCAAATGTAAGAAAAACTGACACTGATTATGTTGGTCTATTAGTAATAAAGCATAGCCTCTTTATCCTGAGGCTGGTGGGAGCAGTCATTGTCCCCCTTTCCTCCGTCTGCTATCCCTTTTGCATATTTCCCTATAGTTCTGGGGAAAAGAGCCAGAAATAGCCTTTTCTTCCTTTTAGGGAAGTGTTTTAGTTTTGTAGGGAGTGAGGAGAATATGGAACCTGGCTAGGCCATGCTGTGCTCTGCCTTTTTTTAAGGGCCACCTAGTATCTGGAAGTCAGCCAAATGACAGAGGGTGAAATAACTTCTGAGGTATTCCATCATTTACTCACATCAGGAAGAAAGGTTCGTAGAAACTCTGTTTCCAGTCTTTCTTAGGCTATTTCCTTCACAGTGCTACAGAGCTATGCAATACTTCATGATTCCAGACCACTGCTTTGAGTGAACAGCTAGTATGGGAAATGATATCTCTCCCTGCGCCTAAGTGCAGAGCAGCAGAGTCCAGATCTGCCTCCTGTTTTCTTCCATTGTTAACTGGAATTTTAAGGCAATTATTTTTGTATTTAAGGTCTTCAGTGCTTGTACAAGCAGGGCCAGTGCAGAGAAAGATGTGGGTGGAATCTGTGCTACAGCTTTCCTGAGATTTTGTACCTGATTTTTGATTTTGATTTGAGAACTACAGTGACCAATGAATGTCCTACTAGATTAAGCATTTATCTGCAATGTCACAGCTTACCCTGCACACCCTTCCAGCAAGCTCCTGTGATGAGGAATCCCAGCATGGTGGGGATTGGAAGGGACCTCTAGGGATCATCTAGTCTAGATCCTCTGCTAAAGTAGGTTTTCCTAGATCAGGAAAGGTCTGTGTTTTGTGTTCATGGGGTAAGGGAAGAGAGCTGGACATGAGGGGATTTGCTGACCTTTAATCAAGACCTAAATTTGATTTGTTTGTGTTTTTCCGCTTTTCTCTTACAGCAACAGCTACGTATGCGGATCAAGTTGACATATAATCACAAGGGCTCAGCAATGCAGGATCTAGCAGAAGTCAACAACTTCCCCCCTCAGTCTTGGCAGTGAGGCTCTGGCACCATTCTTACTCTCACCCCACCCAATCAAAAGAACCCTGGGAAGAAGGTTGTGATCCTTGGCAATCCCCCAAACTGCACCATGGGCATGGGGAACAGATGAGACCTGCTGATGAGGAGGAATTTTCCTGAAGTGATTGCTGACTTTTGAAGCATATCTGTTAAGACTAATCTCCTCTCCTTCGCTGATGAAGCTGGTGGCTTGTGGAGGCTACTGTGCACTCCCACACACACATGCGTTCACAGCCAGAAGCAACATTCCCTCATCCCTTTCTCTCCCCTCCTGCCCCGCAAAGAAACACAGCCTGGTTGGAAGAGAAGTCTGGAATTTCTAGCAAGGAAACTTTCTTCTCTCTGCAGCAAGTGACCAGCTGCCCCTTCTTTTTGCTGTCTTTTTCCCCTGGGGTGGGCAAGGTGTGTCGTCATTCATTACTAGCTGGATTCCTTCAGGCACTTTCATCTGGCGCTCAGACTGGGGACTTGGGGAATGTCAGGCTGCCCTGCTTCTTTCTTCTTGTATTCCCTGTGTCTGAAGGGGCCGGAGGCTTCTTATGGCCTATTCAGTGCATTATTGTATACTCCCACCTCTTGGTTATGTGATACATACCAAGAGCAAGTTAGGTCTTGGGACTTCATCTGCAAACCTGGGACAGTGCAGGAAAAGAGGTGCTGATGAGAGTTGATAAAAATTGCTTTGGTGCTGTACTTGGAAATGAAGACCTTACACTTGAATTTTCTTTCTTTCCATCAATAGCTACAGCTGTGCAGATTCACAGACAGTCTTGCCTAGCTTCCCCAGAAAGTGTGGTGACGTATGAGAGATGTAGAGATCCAAGGAGCAGATGGTTTTCTACCACAGACGGTTTCAAAGTCTTTTAACCCATTAGTTGTGGTTTATGGGTAGAAAAGACAAGCTCAATTTTGTAGATCCATCTTTGAGTAAGAGCTCTGTTCCTACTGGGAGACTCATTAGAGACTATGCTGCAAAGTTGCTCTTCCCAGTTATTCCAGACCTTCTCCCCAGTTTAATTTCCAGAGTCTGTTGTAGATCCCCTGGATTCCATTTGAGTTTCTTCTGACTGGGATATTTGTGTTGTATCTGTAATATTGGCACTGAAATAAAGACCATGCAGTTTAAAGAGACCTTTTCCCATTTTGTTACTTAATTGATCCTTGTAGTTTGCTCCTTACTCCTTTCAGAGATGTGCTTGTTCAGGGTCAGACTGAAAGTAAATGAACTGTTATTTTGAATGGAAGGTAGTCACGCAAGTGTTTGGATCCGAAGGTGTGAGGGCCAGTACCTGTCTAAGCTTACAGAAGGCTGTGCTCAGTTATGCTTTCGAGTGTGAACTGTTGTTGAGGTAGTGCAGCTATGTGACTTCTCATGGAGGCAGTGTGTAGGACATAAGTATAGCGTGACAAAACTACTCCCATGTTCAGCACTCTTCAGGAAAAGAGGGGAGGATATATCTTATATCTTCATCCATGAGTGGGCTGGAAGCTGAAGTACCTTCAGTGCTTTATCAAAAGAAATGGTGGCCCATCTACTTTATTTCTGTTCCAGGGCTTTCCAGATGCTGGTCGTTCAGTGCTCTGACGGCAAGCTTGGACACAGCTTTTTGCACCTGCACTAGGCTCCAGTCCTTGCCAAAAACATTGCAAAAGTGATGCACAGTGTAGTTAGGGAAAATTGAAGACACATTCTGCCCTTGAGTCGGAAGCAGGAGCCACTAAAGTTTGTTCAGTCTGCTTTGATTTTAACTGCATTCAGTAATAAAATGGACTGACTGTCATTGATTTAAGTGTTAGTCTGTGTAGTGGAGTACGTTTAGCTTCTCTTGGAGGGTGAGTTTGCTGTCCCACTGATTAAACAAGTTTGGGTCTTCGAGTAGTTAGAAGTGGAACTGGCATCAGCATGAGGTTATAAAGTCTAGGAGAATGACGTAGTTTCCTTAAGAAGTAATTCTGGATTGTGGTAGTCATGCCTTGGCTATCAGTGGTAAGATAGATACTGTGCTTCAACTAGAAGCACACATCATGAAACAGGCAGTCTTGCAGAAAATGGCTGAATCAATGTCCATTTTTAGGTGCTGAGCATTTACCTTTGTTGCTTTCACTGCACTTGTGACTGTTCACCACCCCAGTAGCTCAAACTCTGTAGTATTGAAGGCTGAGGACATTAAATCTATACTCCAGTGAGCTCTGAGTGTCCCAGACAGAGGTCAGTGCAGAGTCTTTGCCTTAGTTCCTAAAATCCCCATAAGCTCTACCATTCTCACAGAATTGTGCAGGGTCACTTGGACTGAAAGTTGGCACACCTCAATCTCCATTTTTGCGGAGAAGGAGCACTGGTACAGGAGACAAGATGGGGAGAAGGAGGTAAATAGTCTCTCACCTGGCCAGTTTGTTGCAGCATAGTTGGAAACAGTTCATCTTGTCCCTCTTCCACTTGGTTTCTGTCCCCCAGAGCAGCTGGATTTTGTTGTTGGTCTCTGTCTGGTAAGCTGGCTCCTTTAGCCGCCTTTGTGCAATGTTTGCATTTTGGGAAGCAGGCACTTGGTCATGTATTCCTGAGTCAAGACGAAGGAGGCCATGCAAGTGCCTGAATTGCATTTTGCTTGAAGCCATCTCTCAGCTGTGAAGTACTCCTTTGCAGCACCTGAACATTCCTGTTGCCCTTAGAGCCCCTTCCCTGCTACAGGGTGGGGCACAAACATCGTACCAGAAGGAAGGCCAGGTTTCACTCATTCCCATATTGGCAGTGCCAGAGACCGTTGCTTGCTCCTGGATGCTTAAGTGCATTTCTTAACCTCTGTGCTGCTGCTGTGTTTTCTCACTAGAGAGTGAGAAATGTCCACATCTGAGGCACTGAGGACAGGGTGAGTCTTTTTTCCCCCAGCAGAACACAACACTTCTTACAGGTCTGGTCGACATTTTATTTGCTTCAGTGTGAGGGGAATATAAAAGGATCGAGATACAGACACCATGGCTAATCTTACTAATACCTGCTGATCTTACTAACGTTGGAGACGTTGAAACTGGGAGATACCTTCACTTGAAAAAACAGACATTCAGTATTTTGAGTCACAGATGACAGAATAGTGGCCATAATGGGCCTGAAGGAGAGGAGACATGGGAAGGTCTTAAGATTTTCCTTTGTCCGGGTTTTGATCGCCTTGAACAACCTTTTAAAGCAATAGCAGTGAGGGGACTGCCACCTATATAGTACTTCAGATAAGTAACTCAGAAGATGCCAAAATATCTGGGAAAAGGTGACTTAGTGCCTTCCCCAGGGCTGGTACTAGCTGCAGGAGGGAGCAGTGAAGATGGATGTTTTTTGGTTTTGATTTGGTTTTGGTTTTTCTTTAGATCTGCTGGTGTGCTTTCTGTGTGTTCGTTTTCTACTTGGAGGCTGTAAGGGAAGGAGCTACTGGACTGCTTCCCTCTGAACATTCACTCTATTCCTGTATATTCCTTTTTCTTTCCTGATGTTGTAATTTACATTTTACATAAGGCCTGTCCCACCCTTTCACAGTGTAGTTAAAAAAAAACCAACCAACCAAATTTAAAGTAAAAACATGCCATTTGAGCAGGGAGCCTAGTGGCATTCTAACTTCTGCAAACCTATTTTTGAGATGTGAAAAATTTAAATAAATGCTGAGTCTTAGCTGAGTGAGGAGCATAACAGATGTAAACATTTAAATGGGATGCATTAGACTTCTGCTGTGTGTATTGTCTTTTGGTTGAAACAAATTATGAAGTGACTAATAAAATGAGTAAATATTCGATGATTTTAAACTGCCTTGTTGCTTTTTGCAAGTACAGTGGAATAGAACTTACTGATTCTTGCCGTTTGGCCACGGCAAGGTCAGATGATGTGAAATAGTTGATAAGGGCAGATTTTGAAAAACTGTCCAGGAAATTTTGGAGAGCAAAATGAGTAGACAGTTGCAAAAGGCTTAAACAGATTCTGTCAACTATCCCCTTCATAGAAAGCTTGTTCAGTTGCTAGCAGCATTACTTGTCTGGGTGCTGGAAGGGAGTAATGAACACCAGGATTTTTTTTTTCCCCCTTGGTGTTGGTTACAATTTCCATGCTCATTAAAAATCCCCCTCTCGTACCCCCTCTGTCTCCAGGACAAGGATTGCTGTAATCTTACTGTCTGTTAAAAGCAATTCTTGTGCCTGCTGTAAGGTTCTTCCTTGCATTTTCTAGTCACAATAACATTTTATTATATAACTTTAAACATGTTTTCTAACACATCATTGCACTCTCTAGAGAGTACAATCTCTTCTGTATTGCCATGTGTCCTTCCTTCACGGAAATTCTCTGGAGGCAAAGTAGTTAGAGAACTGCAAAGCTGTAGCTAGAAATGCATTGTAATTTTGCCTTTCAATAGAGAAAACCTAGTGCAAATTTGGATTATTTTTACAGTCTTTGCAGCTTGTGTATATAGTCTGCAAGTTAAGAACTAGGTGACCTTCCCTGTGACTGCCTTGGTTTACTGACATGAATTAATGCAAAGTGCCAACGAGCACACTGAACCTTTCTGAGGAGCTGAGTAGTCTGTCAGTTCCTTGTTTTTGAAGAGAGCCCTCCAGATACTGGAGAATTCAGAAATGGCACCAGAAATGGCCAGTCTGTGTGACAGCGAACAGTCAGTCATCCTAGGTGCTGGGTCCAGAGCAAGACAGAGCCTTGGGAAGCTGTTTCTCTGTGTTCTTTCTGTGTGTGGCCAATGGTGTGCACATCACACGTGCCCAGGAGCAGATCCACAGTGCTGCATAGCAAATTGCTCAGGTGGACCAGGAAGAGGCAGGAAATGAAATATGTAACAGAATTGAAGGTGTGTGGTGCAGTAGTAATAACAAGGGTGCGAATTTAGAAAACACATCTGGGCTTAACTCTCAAATTAGCTCAGGAATTAGTGTAGCAAGAAAGAAATACAATGATGACAAGGTAAAGAATGTTAAAATTTGGAACTGCTGGCGATCATGGGGAAGGTGAGAGGCTTTTGTTGGTTTGTTTTCACACACACACACACAGAGGATCACAGAATGTTAGGGGTTGGAAGGGACCTCAAAAGATCATCTAGTCCAACCCCTCTGCCAGAGCAGGATTCCCTAGACCAGGTCATACAGGAATGCGTCAAGGTGGGTTTTGAATTTCTCCATAGAAAGAGACTCCACGACCTCTTTGGGCAGTCTGTGCCAGCGCTCTGGCACCTCAGCTGGGAAAAAATTTCACTGTCCATGTCTTTTATGTATTGGGGAGCCCAAAACTGGATGCAACACTCCAGCTGCAGAGTCTCAGAAGCTGAGTAGAGAGGAAGAATCAGTTCTATCAACCTTCTGAGTGCCTTCCTGCTAACAGGGCCCAGGATACAACAGGCCTTTTTTTCTTTTTCCCCTGCAAGGCCATACTGCTGGCTCTTGCTTCAACTTATTGTTGATGAGGACCTTCATATCATGTTTTGTAAAGCTGTTTTCTAGTCAGTTGGCTCCAGCCTGTACTGCTGCATGGGTTAATGCTACCCAAATTGGTGTTCTTCCATAGTGGGTAACGTTTCACTCTCATAGAATTTTTTAGTAGGTTGGGGAACCTTAGAGAGTCCAAAAGGCAGACCTTACCAGTAAAACTGAGATAAGAAAGGCATTAAGTACCTCAGACATCTACGTGCTCTTGGTCATCAGGTCTCCCACCCCACTGAGCAGTGGGTCCACATTTTCCTTCATATTCCTTTTGCTGCCAGCGCACTTAAAGAAACATTTCTCATTGCACTTCACATCCCACTCAGAAGACCTCTTATTTATCTTACTTGGTACGCAGTCTGATCATATCCTGCTGCAAACTCCTACAGCTACAGCATACTTTCCACAAGTAACAACATTGTTGTCTCCAGCCCCAGAAGACACAACAGGCACCTCAAAATGGCTAGAGATTTGGTGAGTGGCACTTCCCTCAGGACTTCATTCTGAGTCAAAGCCTATGATGTGCTGAGCACAATTCCTTCAGCTGACTTCGCTGCCCTGACCTCTTGCAAGAAACACCATCACTGTGCAGTCCTCAGCATTGCTTCTGGCCTCTTTGCACCCTTATTGCAACAAGTGGCATGTAAAAATGTTGATAACTTTGATGGTACAAAGACATTTTTCACAAAAGTTATTGGGATTATTTTTTTGCAGAATATTTGTGTTTTCTACAACATTCACAATATGCTCGATCCTATTCCTGCATGACCAACAGCAGTTTTAAAGCATTAATCAAACTGGTGGACAGGGATGATGGTGGTTATTAGCATGCACTAGTTAAGACTCTTCATGTGAGGGAGGGAGGAAGGTGATGTTCAGGTAGTCTGCTGTTCACTTCAGCCTTGGGAGGCTGCTGGTTAATGGGCACTGGAAGTAAGCAACGGAAATCTTGTAATGGACGGTGTGGGAGAACACAGTAAGTTTTTTCCTCTTTCCTCGCCTGGCTCCTGACCAGTTCACGCCTTAAACTTCGTTAGCAGCAGCTCTGTAACTTGCACTGATAAAACTACACGAACACACTGCTCGGGAGCTTCGTCGCCTGCCAACAGTCCTGCTGTCGTGTGCTGAACGTTCCTGCACTGGGGAAAGGGCTAAGCCGCTGCAGCAACGCACCTTTTGAGATCACCGGGACGTTACCCTTCAGCGTCCCCGCGTCGCTACAGCTGATCGGCGATTGGAGGAGCCAGGGCCTAGGCGGCACTGGGAGCTGTGAAGGCCCGTTCGCTTCCGGGGTGGAGCTTGCGCGGAGGCGGGGCCGNGCCGCGGCGGCATCCGGGTGCTGAAGGTGAGGAGGGGCCGGGACCGAGGCCTGCGCTCCTCGGGACCGACGGCTCGGCGGGGGGGGAGGCGGCGCGGCCGCATCGACCTTGGCGGGACGGCCGAGGGAGGCCGGGCTCTTTCCGTGCCGGCGTCCGAGTGGAGCGGCCTAGCCTGGCCGTCTGTGGGGCTCCTCCTATTCAGGGGCTTCTGAGCGGAGCGGGACTCCCTGGGCCCGGCTGCGCCTGCGGCCTGTGCAGAGGGTCTGCCTGCGAGACCGGGTCGGAGCGGTCGGCCGCGGCCTTTGAGGGAGGAGAAGGAGGAGGGTGGCAGCAGCAGCCAAACGCAGAGGTAGCCGCTGACGCTATGTTTTGGGCTGCATTGCAGAGAAATGTGAAGCGCAACGGGAGCAGGAGCTGCTTGAACAGGAGTCGGTTTGGTTCCCGTGAGAGGGACTGGCTGAAAGAGGATGTCGGACGGGGCTGCGTGTACGTTCATGGAGGAGATTCTTCAGCTACTGCTTCTTCAGACTTGCGCTTGGTCCTCTGTACGGTGGACACCTCAGCGTCTGAGATATGCGATGGAGAAGGGAGGAAGAATCTCTTTTTGCAACTGCATGGAGACCTGGTTAGGTAAGGGTTGAGAAGGGATGAATCTGTTTGATAAGCATTTGCTGTACTCGCAGGCTCTGTTCTCTTTCATAAAAATGAACTAGTGGTTCACCTTTATGCATGTCTTAGTTAAGCAATAGATGTTTCAGCTGGGAGGGTTTGGCTGGTACTCCAACCAGAAATATATCCTTGTTTTATATGCAGAGACTACTGTTCCTATATGCCTCTGTTACGTTCTGTATTTTGGGTATTGTAGTATCTAGAGAGCTTAAGCTGTTTAAGAGTCTGTAAACAGTTACTCTTGAGTCAGTCAGACATGTAAGGTACTTTCACAGTTATGTCATGTAATATTTATGTGTTGATAATTTTTTTGCTAAGAAGCGTTGCCAGATAAATAATTAAAGGTAGACAGAAAGATAGTATAGTAAGGGTTGTATAAAAAAGGCTTAAGCATCAGATTACATGTTTTGTGCCAGCAGTCAATTTAGGCTGAAAATAGACAGCTCAGGCTTTAATATGCATGAACTTTATGCTGTGGGTATTCTATGGTCTTCTCTAGGTTTACTAGCTCCCATTAGATTTGCTAGGATTTAGACTTTGCATGGATTCTTCTGGACTTAAGATTCAGTTATAAAGTTACCGCTTCTGTTCTCAGCAGAAAAATATTACTGTGCTCTCCTTACTTGAAGGCTAAGCAGGACAGACAACACAGGCTGAGCAGGGCTAGTTGTTTGGGTTTTGTTTGTTGGGGTTTTTTTGGTAAATAGTGAAAGGGAAGTCAGAAGTTGCATGTGTCCATTTGAAAAACATGGCATGTGTTTGATCAAGTAGGGAGAGGGAGTGCTGGTGGTGAAAGATGAAGAGAATAGGATGTGGTTAAAACTGACTGTTGAAAAAAGTTATTTAGACCCATTTGCCTTGCCCAGCCTGCGTTATCAAAACCAGGGATGGTTTGGTAACTCATGTATGAGGATAAATGGACACTCGAACATACCTATCAAGGCAGCTGAGAACCTCCATTTGTTGATTGAATAATTTATAAAACTTCATAAAGAAATTGGCTTGTTTTGGACTTCTAACAACGAGCAGATTTTCTAGCATATAGAAGGAAGAGCAGGTTTTTTACTGCAGACCATGAAAAAGGCTAGATAAAGCTTGGAAATGTGTTCGGAAAGGAACATTTTGACTTTTTTTTTAGCTTTTGAAATGGCTTTTATCTTTGAATTTTTTTTGGTGTCTGTCTCTCTTGTGCTCAGTAGCCATGCCTGTCTTTGATTTGTAGCAGGCTTTGCACTGGATTAGCAAATTGGTCTGGTTACCAGTGTTTTGAAAGCAATTATTGAGTTGTAAATGTTTAGTTGCCACTCTTGTTGCCTCTTAGTGTCAAGCTTTGTCTTAAATGTCAGAAAGAGTTCCTGATTATAGAGCATCTGTTCCTTGTCATTCCCAGAATATGTTTGCCACAGAAGAGGTCCCTGGATTACTTCCTCCTGGGGCTGTTCCCAGTAGAGAAATGGGAGTTACCAGTATTGCTTCAGTAATGTCTGTGTTAGTAAGAGGAAACAGGCCCGAGTGATTCCTGCTTGCATGTCCACAGGAAGATGACAGAATGCTCAAGATGCCGCCATGCCCTGTTGAGTTAATTTCTTCCATGAACAGAGTTTACCAATTACTTTAATAATGTATTTGCAAATACAAATTACTGTGTTGAGCATTTGATTGCATTTTACTGTAGGTATGTTTGTCTCCCAAACAACTTCCGAATTCTTCAGCCTTTTAATAAAAGACTTTCTTTCAGAAGCTGAGTATGGCAAAGATTGATTTAGCACCTGACTCAGAAGACTAATAGCTGGATAGTGAACAGAAGACTAACAGAAACCTTTTTGCATATTCACTTTAAACATTCAGTGGTGTCCTTAGGATCATTCTGCACTTCCCTTTCAAGCCTGTGCACAGACAGTCAGTTTCTGTCAAAAGTTTCTTTTTTTCTCCACAGTGCACTTAAGGATCTTTTAGAGTTCTCCTAGCTAGAATCTTTCCTTACGTTATCATTCTTTTATGTCCAGCAATTATACCTCCTTACATAGGATGGGAATAAACAAGAATAGGAAGGATATTGTCTTTGGTCTGGGCATCTCTCATCACAAAAAAATTAAACTACAAAGACTGTTGCTTATGAAGAGGAGCTCCAGTTGCAACAGGAGTTGTGGAACTGTTGCTACGTTTTGTAGAGTCTTCTGTCTCCTTCCCTTATTGGAGCTGCTTCTCTGGCTGGCAGAAGTGTCCAATACCTGCTATGTGATACTAGTGGGGATGTGCTGGGCTGTGTCACATAACAGCTGCTGTGACAGCCGGGGTGTTCCCTTGTGTACCAGCACTCGGTGCATATTGCGCTGGGAACAGGGTGAGGTTTACATTTCTAATGTGATCGCATGCCAGTTTGGGTTTTGCACCACACTGCTCTCTTTCAAAGGCAAAAGCATGTTTTGCTACCTCAGGCTTTAACTGTTGCCTCTGGAACACATCAGCCTTGATCATGTTAGTAAAGAACTTCTGTATAGAAACTACTGTTCCCGGTGCTGGTTTTGGTTTTCCCTTTCTTGGCCTGTCCTAGGTTTTGTTAGTAAATCACGTGGCTCTTGCAAAAATTTCCACCAGTGATCCATTCAGTCAGCTCTCCAGAACATCACCAAAGGTGTTCAATGAATTGCTCCCTTTCCTGTTATGAATATGGTCTGCAGGCGAGCTGTTTTTTTCACTGCTTTACTTATAGAGCCTGTGCTGGACCCATGAGTGTCAGGAGCTGAAGGCCTGGACTCTGCGCAGTGATTCCTGGGTCACAGACCCAGCTCACAACTAGTGCCAGGGAGTAGCTTGGCTGCAGGCAGGAAGTCAAATACCCTTCCCACCAGGGCTTTGCACCTGAGAAGTGTAACACTGAGCCATGCTTTCACCTGCAGAGAGGCCAGTCATTGCATCCTGCACACATGTGGCTTTTCAGGGGTAGATTTTTCCATAAACTCACACTCTTTTGCCAGATAGTGAACTTGGAGCAACTTGTACAGTTTTGCAGACAACTTGAGGAATTCAGAAGACTTATCTGTTGTCAAGCCTTTCTCTTTCAGCCAGTGGCAAGTAAACCTAGATGGTGCAGTATGGTGCAATAGTGCAGACTACTTGTTTGATTTGTTTTCAGATAGGAATGGTAGTATGACAAGAGACATCCATTTCTTGGGGGACTAGACTTGAACAGATATTACTGCCGAAGTACATGGCTTTTTTAGAAAAGAAACAAAACCAAGGGCATTGTGTTTGTTATCTTCAGTAAGCATATCAGTTTGATTTGTGCAGACAAGGAAGAAAATCAAGTTTTTTTCAAATTAGTATTTTGAAACCCTTCATTTCTTGCTGAAGTGAAAGATGAGAAGGATAAAAATAATTAAAAGATCAGATCTCCAGAAGGGGCTGCTATGGTGGAACAGAGTATGCAGCTTTTTCAGGAGGGTAAGCCACAGTACTGTACCTCACAGAGTATTGAGCAAGCTGTAGAACTGATTTAAATTGCGTCACATGGAAAGCACTAATCCCTTTACTACATTAAGGTTCTTCCTGAATTCTGATGTGCAAGTTCATTGTGTACTTAAAAAAGCCTCAGCCCATTCAAAAACCAAACCATAATGTTTGAGAGTGTTAGGTTTTTTTCCTAGGAAATCTAGATGCAGACTTCTTGAAGTGTTCTTTTTGTGAGTGACTCTCAAGCATTTATGGTTTCAGAGCCTTGGATCCCATGCTAGAAAAAATGTTTCCTGGCCAGTATAAGGCTGTAATAGCAGAACAATAGCAGAAAGTAGTGAAGGGAAACTTGGGCAAGCTATTCAGAGATCCAGTCAAATGGATGGGCTGACTTTGGAAAAAACATGTATTTAAAGTCGTAAATACTTGCATTACTGTTTTGTATGATTCAATACCATACTTGCCACAGAGATTAAACTCACTTTCTAGTCAGTGTAACAGGGGATAGAAATATCTGTACTGAATTGTTGGCAAATTGAGCAGCAGTAATTTACCCTAAGCTCCTGTGGATTCAGTTTGTTTTGGAAAGTTTAGGTGAATTTGGCTCTCATGAAATCTTTTTCATCAAAAAAGTTATTACAAATAATTTGGAACGTGGCATAAACTGTGTCTTTGTCATCCATGTGTGTCATAGCATCGAGTTTGGATTCCAGAAAAGAACATTTAGGCCTGAACAGTGTGAGAAGTTGGGGGGACTGTGCTTTCTGCTGAAATATATCTCAGTTTGCATTAAACTACACTGGCTAGTTCTTTATTTCCTTTTCTTAGTGGTTTAAAGAAGGAACACAAAGAAAAGGCAAATTTCCAAATTTTTTTCTATTTAAAAAACCAACAAACCAGTAGTAGCAGCAGCAATGGCATCTGCATTGCTGACAAGCACCTGATTACATCTTGAACTTCAAATTGACATGTGAATATTATTCTCATGTATGAGTTTTGGAGTATATATATAGTACAGAACAAATTGTTATCTCTGACATTGCTTTTGGTCATATGGGAAGTGTCACAAAATTAGGATAACTTCTAAAAATAAACAAAAAATTATGACCAGTGGTAGGCATTGCTATATGAATAAACAATGCTTTCTGATGGTTGAGGCAGCTGATATTTCATGAACTAAAATCTAAATCCTACTAGTCCATTCAGGGAAGAAATAAGAACAGATTTCCAAGCAAACCAGCTCTATCAGGGAGAGATCCTTTGGGTGGATTTGAAGATACAAATCAAAGTTTTCCTCCTTTGTCTGTTAAATAAAACCTATTTAGGGATTGAAATTTGTAAGTAACTTTCTAGTTTTATTTAGGGCTGACTAGAGGCTGGAGTCTGCAAGGCCTGACATAGTTAGTAAAGGCTCCAAAATAGAGTTTCTGAAGTGAGAGGGAGTTATTTCCTATACAGCCTTCTGGCCACTAAGTTGATCTATTTCCATGTAAAACAAAAGGGAGGGAGCAGAGTGGCCTGGTCAGGGTTAGCAGACATTGAGCAGGAACAACTAGTTAGCTGGATCAGCTGCATATTAGCGACATTGTATTTTCAGGCTAGAAACTTTCTTTTTTTAGGCTATAGATTTGAGAGTAATCCTGGTTTTGATCCAGAGGTCCTATGTGGGAAGTGACAGAGTTGCAATGTATGTGCTTGAAATACTTGGTCATTTTACTTCCTGAAGTGTGGCTTGTTGACTACAAAGAAAGTCTGGATGACTAGATACTTCTAAATGGTGCATGTTTTATGAAATCAGTCCTGCCTTAATTATGAAATATCATTTGTAAACCTGTCTGTAATAGTGGAAACACTATAGCATAATCATTAAAAATAATCAGAAATATTTTTGTTCTCCAGTTGAGAAGAGGTTGGGAGGGTTTAGTACGTACAGTAGTGTTTCATGTTAAGACATGCATGCAGGTCAGCAAAGTTTAGCAGAAAACAGGTCTTGCCAAACAAGCTTGATCTTGTTGCTTTGAAATGTCAATCTTGATCACCAAAGGCTTTAGTCATTTGTTGCAGGGTGTGATGCTGGACAGGGCTCTGAGCAATCTGGTGTAGTTGAAGATGCCCCTGCTCACTGAACAGATGACCTGTAATGGTCCCTTCCAACCCAAACCGTTCCATAATTCCATCTTCTGATGATGTTGGTGGAAAAGCGATGCACAAACTAATAAAGCTCATTGGCTGGTACCTCACAAACTGGAAATTGTTATTCAGTGTAAACATTGTGTTGGATTTTTTTTTTTAGTGTGAGGTTAGCATATATCTGAATGGAGAAAGGTAAACTTGCACTGTTCTGTTGCTTTGTTCATAATCTGTGGTTAAAAGAAAGGTAACAGCTCAGGAAGGTGTAGATGGAGGGAATTCAGTGCAATAGGTTGATGGTGATGGTTTAGCATAGAGTATTATCTGGAAAACAGAGTACAAAATATACCCAGTAAACCTCATCTTGACAAAGAAGTTTGAAAAGGTTATTCTTATGATTTATAAACACCTGTTTAAAGAGTAAGTGACAAGTCAAGGTCCAGTGACCTTGAAGCTGGACTGAAGCTAGATACTTTTAGATTAAAAATGAAGATTTGTGATAGTGGATACTGAGTGGACAACTGGGGCAGTTTGTTTTAACTCCCATCATATTTTTTCAGTGCTTACACTAAGTTGGTTTTTTTTTTCCCCTAAAGTAAGATGTCTCATCTAGCGAGAAACGCTCTTATTTTTATTGCAGAAAATAACAGTTCAGTGTCTCTGGAATAAGTGAGATGAGAGGATCAGGAAACATCTTTTCTGTTCTGGATACACTAAACCTGATGTTTCAGGAGAATTTTATTGCCATTTATTCAAGTTAGCCACTGAATGCTTCCTGTGATCCATTGTGGTTCTTTCTTTAAGGTACTGTTTGAGTTATTTTGCCAAAGCATGAGAATCTTGGACTGATGAGAGCTAGAGAGAATGGAAAATGTCTTTTCTTTTTATAAGCAAACCTCCTTCAGGAGGTTTCTGATGTGCTTTGCTCCCAGCTGCATTTGGAAGAGAAATTTTAGTACAGTTCTTTTTTATGTTATAGTCACTATACATAGAGGGGTTTAGTTATTTGACATGTACTTTTCGTGTAGTATTTCTGGGTTTATTTCTTGTCATTTTTTTCTTCTGGTGCTACTTTTAAATCATGGAATGCAAATGATCTTCATGGACTGTATGGCTTATGCCTGTTGCTTTTCCTCTCTGTTTCCCTTCCGCAATGTAATTCTTCAAGTGCTACAGTTCTTAAGTGCTACTTGACAAGCAGGCAGCGCAGACCCCAAGGAAGAGTGCTTCCCTGACCTTTTCAGAGGAGCAGAACGACCGGTATCAATATTCCTTACCCTTTAGCTGCAATGAGATTTGTTTAATCGTTTTTATGTTCTCAAACTTTCTTGTTATGTTTTGACAGGAGACTGGAGCCCACAGAAAAACCCCTTCAGATTGTGTATGACTACTTGGCGGGTCTGGGTTTTGATGATCCTTTCAGAATGCAGGAGGAGGCAGCAAATTCTGATCTCAGCTGCATGATTCGCTTTTACAGTGGTAAGAAATTGTGTGTACACACTGTCCCTGTTCCTATAGCTTTAACTGTGAGGTGGAGCTCAGCTGAAGCCCAGGTCATTGACCTATTTGGTTTATAGATGGCTACCTCAAACCCAAAGTACCAGTAAGCATTTCTTAAAATAACGAGTTTGCAAGATTAATGGGAAAAAACCCAAACTACAGTTCTCTGGTTCTCCTTATCCTATCGACAGCTTGGGAAAAGACAGTTCCACAGGAGCTCTGCTCTGTTGTCTTTAGTTTCCCGTGTTACAACAAACGCCTTAGGTCTCCTAAAGGGACCAGAAACTTATTGCAGTTTGGTTTAGATATGTCTGAAAGTTCTATTTCCAAAAGGTGTATGGATATGGACAAGGAAGGTCCTGGTCAAATATCTCCACAGCCTTGTAAATGGAGAGTGAAAGTGCCAACTGGTTAGTAATCATGCAGGCTGCCATTGGAAACCCATTGCATTTCATTGCTCTTAGTAAAAGTTTGGCATATGGTTTGTGTCTGGAAGTGGGGCATGCATAACCAGTAGTGAGAATGTTTTTTCCAGCAGATCTGATTAGAGGTTTTGTCATTGTCTGGCATATATGTTGGCTACTCAGTTCCTCTGTCTTCCTTGGGGAGAGGCGGAAGGGAAGAATATAAATACCTGCAAGTTGTTTATGGGTATCAGGGCACTTGCAGGACAGTTCAAGACAGAAGTACCATGTCAGTAGCAACTTCAGAAAAAATGAATCCTTTCCTAAGTAAAACAGAGGACTTGTAGCCAGGATCTGTCTTAGATATTATTTAGAATGAAATGAAACATAAATTTAACATGAGGACAATCTTAACACTTGAAACTCATAGATTCATGAAGTCAGACTGACTTCTGTTCTTTAAAACTATTCAGTTAAGTGACTATTTGGAAAATTTTCCTAGCCAGTAAGATAATAGAAACAGTGGACAGAATCCTGAAAAGAATCTGAGAGATTTGTCATCATGAAGGAAAAACAATAATAATAAAAGGGGCAAGGTGGTAGGATGACCTAAAAGTAAGTGTATGTGAATTAGAAGGCTGAAGCAGAATTCTGCGTTGCTGGGTAGAGTCATAGCTAGTGGTGCACACAGCGCAGCTATAACAGTCAGTGCTGGAGTCCTTTCATTTGAATCATCTTCAGAGAAATAACTTTCTGATTTTCCAGGCCATCCTCTAAAGCCCAGTAGAAGCCGCCTATTTGCCTGTTTCTGTGGCTTTAGCTGACTCAATAAGAGTTTGAAATTGATTTTCTATTGCATGTGAATGAAGGATGTTTGGCAAGTGTGTAAGTTTGCCAAAGTCTGTAATTACCTGCAGATTAAAAACACACTGCATGGCAACCATTAACTTTGTACTGAAAGGCATGTGCTGTGGAGGTTTATCAGACATCACTGCACTGACTGAGGAGGTTACTTGTCCTCTGCATGAGGATTTTTTTTTTTTAAAGTGCAGCCTGTCTTGTCTTTACTTGTTCTTTACAGTAAGTGATTTTGCATGTTACAGCTGTGTTGGTATTTGTACTCAGAGCTGAAAATGAAGAACAAATGGAAAGTAAACACTAGTGTCCCCTTTTTCTTCAGAAAAGCCATGTCAAGTGGAACAGTTAGATCGCATCCTACTCTCTGGAGTCTACAGTGTACGCAAAGGAAAGACCCAGTTGCACAAGTGGGCAGAGCGCTTGGTAATTCTCTGTGGTACGTGCCTCATTGTGTCCTCTGTGAAAGACAGCCACACAGGGAAGATGCACATCTTGCCTCTTGTTGGAGGGAAGGTAAGACTTTTTTGGTTAGCTTCCTGTGGTTTCGAAAGGAAGAAGGGATTATAACGACGACAGTTATCCACAAGAAATTAATCTAGGCCATGGTAAAAAATTACTGCATTAACACATACAGAGTTGTGGAGCCCTTTCTGCTTGCTTTTTTGCTTAGGTAGTAGTCTTAAGGATAATAAAACGGACACTAGTTCTGGTTTCATGTTCATAGCCAATGTTGTGAATGGGCATTCTAGAAATTATTACTTTTTGGATCTACTTCAGCAGAAAGATGTTAAGAAGGATTTGCTTCTGTGTTTCTGTCCGATAACTTTACAACTGTGTTTTCAGCAAAATGTAGTGTTACCAGTAGTAGTTGGTTATACCTCACCCTAGACTTCAGATCCTTTCTAATTGCTGAAGTTTAGGCAGACTTTCAGTTCTCCCTTTGCAGGTGGAAGAGATGAAACGTCGACAGTACACGCTTGCTTTCACGTCTGCAGGAGCACAAGCTCAAACATACCATGTTTCCTTTGGAACGCTGGCAGAGTGCCAGCGATGGCACCGGCAGGCATCCACGGTGAGGCCCTGGGGGCTGCAGGACTTCGGGGGGGGGTGCAGGGGTGAGAAGGGTTTTCTGATGCAGGCATGGTACACGGGCAGAGATGAAGCTAGGATGCCAGAGAAAGTACCCAGGATGCTTGCCAGCTTTCTCCATTTCTTACATGCTCAGGACTACAGAGATCTTCCTTTAGTCTTCTCACTCTGCCTGTGCAACAACATTGAGGAGTAGTTCTGCATTTTTTTTTTCACCCCTGCTGCACCTATTTGAGAGTAGCTAATCATAGGTCACTAGAGTAAACCCTGGGAAATGACTGACTTTACAGCTACAGAAACCTGTAAATTGCACCCGTTGACATACTTGAATCTGCCCCGAACTGTGCCCTGAACTCTTGTGGAGGCTGCTCTGATTTGAGTTACCACAGAAATCATAGGTCAGCGAGGAAGGTCTTGTTTGCTCAGAGCTGCATCCTTGTTCCACATTAAAGTACAATTAGATGGTGATAGCTTAATGCTGAGCCACACTTTGACCTCATATTTATACATATAATATTGTGAAATATGAAAAGTGCTCAAGATAAAAGCAGATCATGAAGTCTGGAATGAAGCACCAAAGACCTTGAAACGAAGCATACTTAATAAAAGGAGATCTGATATTTGCAAAGACTTGATGAAATGTTGCAAAACCATAATTTTTGAAGCCTTTTCATCGTAAGAGGTTATATTTCCAACATTATACCCTGAACAGGCTAACAAAAGAAAGTCAGAAGAAGTAGCTAGGCAAAGCTGTGGTTCTGTAAACCTTAAAGGACTGAACTTGAAAGTCACCTGCTTCTAGTTGCTGCTTGCATGCTTGGAAGGCACTCAGAGATTTTGCTTTCTCAGCAGTTTCCTCAGCCAAAGGCATGGTTTTCTCCCAGTAGGTTGGTTCCCTTATGGTCTTAGCTTTTAGGCAGCTCCCAGTGCACATACAGAGCCTGGTTTTCTGTGTCCTACTTGGTATCCAGATACACATCCTTGTCAGGAGGCTTGCGGTAACAATAGTAGCAAATGGCATAAGCTCGTACTCTGTGGACTCAGTTTCCTGCATAGGCTCTACCTTGTGGATACAAAAGGGTTCTTGCAAATCGTTTACTTCTTGCATTCTTTGGCGTTCCATTAGACTTCTAGAGGAAAAATTGTTGCACAGCTGCAGCTCTTCCTCCTTCTTTACAGGTTGTGTCTATGCGACTTAGCATGGTTGATCTTTCATGCTACGGCCTTGAGGAAGTACCTGAGCACCTCTTCTACAGTCAAGACATCATCTACCTCAACCTACGACACAATTTTATGAGACCAAGTGGAACAGGGAGTCTTGACTCTCTTTGCAGGTCTGCAAAGAATTATTTTGCTTTTCTATTTGGAGTTCTTGATGTGTATCCAGGGATGAAGAGGAGTGAAACTCTATTGCCCGTTCTTCTGAGGATGGTCAAAAAGTTGATTTTCAGGAAGTTCTGGCCAGTGAAGGTGCCAGGAGGTAGAAATGAACAGCGCAGACAGGCATAAGCTTCCAGGAGTTTGCAGTACTCATGAACTCCCTTCCACAGAGTCTTTCGCTAAGTTTAATCTGAAATGAGCCATGTGGAGCAATATGCTATTTGTATGAGCAAGATGCAATAGCAACACAAGGCTGCTTGCTAAACAGAGAACTTCTGGTGTATAAAATAAAAGGTGAGGGAAAGCATAGTGCTGCCGTTGTGGGTAAGTGTTTGTAGGATGAAGTGCAGCTCTGAAAAAAATCTATTTTGCTAAGTTCTCAACGTGCATTTGGAATTGGCAGAGGGCCTCTGAGCCTCCAGCTTTGCTTTGGGAACTTGTAATGGTCTGCTTTCAAGAGAGTAGCGGTTGTGTGGTGGTATGAAAGCATGGTATATTCATTTTAAGTAAGTGAGGGAGTCTTACAAGAATATTATTAAATTAATTCCTGAAAACCATAAAAATCAAGAGGAAGATTAGTCTGTTGGTATCTACACTAGCCACGCTAGAAAGAATTCAAGGAGTCGCTTTACGACATAATTTTGAAAGCTCTTAGGAAGCCTCTTACAATATTGTCAAATGGTTCTGTGTGGGGAACTCATTGTGCCTTAAAAAATATATTTGGAGAAACTTTGCAAAACAGCATTTTTTTTTGTTTTGATTTGAGTGGTTTCCGTTGTGCTTTTGTTTTGTTTATCTCTAGGGGCCTATTACCAAGTTATTTCATTTTTCTTTCTTTAGAGTAATGAGATACCTAGGTATCTGTGAAGGGTATACAGGGAAACAAACTGCTCACCTGTGGGAATTCTTTGCAGCTTCACTGACAGCCAGTCTAGTCTGATTTTAATTCCAAACTTGTTTAGATGGTTTCTAACTGCTGAGTTGTAATAGATTGTTATTGGAAAAGCTGCTTAAAATAATTCAAGATTTTACTTTCTCCTTCTCTCTTCAAATACATTGTATGATGTTGAAAACCAGATCAGAACTTTATTTTCTAAAATGCGGTGTCCTTGGTTCACAGGATCAGCAAAGGGGCTTGACATTTCTTTTGACCTTGCATGTAGTCAGCAGGAGATCTGACATGTCAGAAGCTCAACTCTTTTCCTGGCAGTGACTATCTGATGAAGCTGAAATCCTCAAACAAACAAAAGCCATAAAAGAAGCCCTCACTTCACACAATCTTGAATAAACAGGTAGCATTAGGTAGCCCACATAAGGCTGCTCATTGCCTTTTGGAAAGATTTTTCTTTCTAAAGTTTTTAGGATGTTTATCAGATCACAAGCCCAAAAGAAGAATCTTGCTCACTTGCAGTAGGTGTTAGCAGTGCCTAGAGACTGACAGTTCTGAACAGCAGAATTTTTTGTGATCAGGCAGATCTCTTACTCTGAGGAAATCTTTGAAGCTGTAGGCATCTAATTAGCTATAACTACAGTGAGCTATCACAAAAATAATTAATTAAAAGGCAAATGTTAAGCAAAGGAAATTAAATAAACCCACCTGTTTTGTTATGTTTCCTGGCTTACTTTTTATGTAACATAATGCCTTTCAAGTATATCCCTTTTCTGGAAAACATTATCAAGCCTGATCGTCATTGATAAGAGTGTGTGTGTGCAAGTCTATTGTCACCCTTCTTGCTAGCTGATCAGAATTTTACTGAATTGTTTTGGCGACAGAGCAGGATGTTGTGTTAAATTTGGAATATTTCAGGCCAGCGCCAGTTTGGGCTGTTGAACAGAGGATGGTCATAGCATTGAGGATTGGTTGCTCTGTTTCCATGCTACTTTGCTGTCATCTCAGTAAGCTCTGTGAGAGCAAAGGCTAAAACTTGAGGAGTTGTAACAGTTTCAGGATCTTTATTCCCTGTAATATGTGGTTCATGTGTCCAACCTGAGTGAGAGTTGGGTTTACATTCCATTCCTACATACCTGCTGCTCGAGAATATTGGTGCCAAGGAGAAGGAACAGAAGGGGAGCTCAAAAGACTTCTGAGTCTCCTCACTGAATATGACAGTCTCCTTGAGGAGTCTCTGACCAAGCTGTGTAATGTACCAGTTCCCCTCCAGCTTTTGGAAACTTTAATGCCCCTTTTGTGTTTGCTTTGATGTTGTTGCAGAGGGATGAATTCTAAAAATTGATTATGCTGTTGCGTTTAATGCCATGCCTCTTGGGGCAGCTGATCACCACACTCTTACTAATGACAGAAAGATCTGCTTGGCTTTAAGGACAAGTGCCATAGAAAAAGCCATTGTGGAACTCCAGAGAAAGCAGTTTCATTTAAGCATTTTCTCATTCTAAAACCTGAGAACTGCGATCCATCCTAAATCTCCTGAAGTTGAACTAGTTAATGAAAACTTCAGATCTGTAGGTTTAGCCTCATTGTTTCCTTCTTTTCCATTATTGTTGTGAAGTTCAGTGTACACATTTCTGGGTTTTGTGTCATTGTTAGATCTTTGCATCACACAATATATTCCCTTTAGGAACATTATTACCAATAAAGCACCTTTCTGTTTGGCTTTCAGTTGCATTGCAAGTGAGTGAGTCCATATATGCAGCAAACAGAAAATGCCTATGCCCTTATTTAGATGACAGGTTGCTTTCTGAAAGCAAAGAACCCATGGCCAAATTTCAGATATGCTCCCTCTTTTAAAAAAAGCAACAACAACCACCCACCCCCCCAAAAAAATGATAAAGCAAAATGGAGAAATAGAATTCACAGTTCCTACGCAAATGATTCCAAGTACTCTGAATCTGAAAAAGGAATTGCTATAAGTAAGAAAACATTTCAAAACCTTTCAGTCAATATATTTCAAGACATTTCAAGCCAGAAGTAATATTCTCCCTCAACTTAAATAACCTTGGTTTTGTTACCTATGTTAAAACATTTGCTTCAAAATAAGAGCTACTTACCATTGCTTAGCAAGAAGCATGGTAAGTGGAGCAGATGAATAAATTGTATCTTTGCAAGAAGTATTTCTCCGGTACATTGCATTGGATTTGCAATTGTGTCATAAAAGTGTGATATTAATTTTCCCACTGAATTAATTATTGATGGTTCCAGTTAAGGATAAGGAGTTTATTACTTAGGGAAAAATACTTCTGTTTGCCTTTTGGGCCTAGCAGGCCGATCTAAGGAACTGGAAAAGGCAACCATCTGTCAGGCACAGGTGGGACCACAGTGACTGTGACGGCTGTGTCAGTACTTGTGTGGCTGTACCTGTGGTAACATCTGCCAAGCAAGTGACACTTCAGACGTGGAATCTCTTCCAAGGACCTCTGGGTGCAGGGCTTAGGGCTTGGGGCCACCCAGTGTGAAGTCAGCACTTTGCTGGTTTTCCCTTCAAAAGCTCTGCTGGGGCTTCTGTTGTGCCTAGCTTGAAAAGGGTATTCCCCTCTTCTGCTTTATTCTCAGAATAGTTCCAGTTCGTGTTTTCAGCTCCCATTTTCCCAAGCTGCATAATGGTAGACTGTTACTCTAAATAATTCTTTGATGGTAAATTTTTTGAACTATTTTTAGACTCCTTCCTCCTAGCGACTTTTACTAAGATTAAGCCTGTCAGGAGCGAGGGTAGAAGATTGTTAGCAGTTTCTGTGGTAAAACCATGCTATTTGATCACTTTCAGAGTTACCATTGAGATACAAAACATCAGGGGATTTAAGCCACATTTGTGCAGAAGCTCTCACGATGAGTTAGCTGACTGTATCAACAATGTACAAAGACTTGATTTCTTCATGACTGGTTTTGTATGTTTTGGTTTTAGACCATGGAGATTTGTGAATTAACTAGTGTTGTTGCCAATAGGTTTTCTCAGTTGAAGAGCCTGAACCTGTCTCATAACAGACTGGGAGAGTTTCCTCTATCACTGTGTGAGATCCCTACTCTGACAGAGCTTAATATTTCCTGTAATGGACTTCATTACTTGCCAAGCAAGATTGGCAAACTGTTCAAGTGAGTATATTATTTTTATCTGGTCATAAACATCCTTGGTGTTTCAGTTGAGCGCAGCTGATTTGAAGGTGCTACTTATGAAAGCTTCAGTGCTAGGGCAACCTTTTCTGCCCATAAAGACTGAATGATGGATTTGACTCCAGTAGAAAGTCAGGAACCAACATCTCCAGTAATGTTTGTTTTCTCTTGAAAATGAAGATTTCACAGTATATTTATATAGTTGCTATTTTAAGTCACTGATATGTAGCAAGTTATCATTCATCATCTGTAACTTTTTACCTATTGTGCTACCTATGTTAAATATATTAGCGTAAACCAATTTTCTAGTAGTGGAGATCAGTGGATTTTGCCTATTTTGGAGTGGCCCAGGAAGACAGTTAATAGTCAGTTGTGATGCTTGTAGGCACCACCTTACTGAACTAGAGTAAACCTGAAGGCTTCTAAGCATATAAACATACTCTCACTTAAAATTTAGTAAACTTGAAGCTTTTTATGTTCTCTCTGGGGCATGTATTTTGGGGCTTTGTTTGGTTTTTGTTGTTTTTACTTTGGGGTGACTTGTATGATTTTTTTGAAGGTTTGTATCCAACTTTTACATAAATTGAATGCATCTTGTTCTCTGCATCTGCTGCCATCTTGCATTCTCTTGCCTGCTTTCTTGTTATTTCCTTCTTAAAGTCTCTACATTCCTACATTTTGTTTAAACCACTATTATGGTAGTGTCTTATTGGTTAAATGTAAATATTACAGAATCATAGAATGGCTTGGGTTGGAAGGGACAGAATCACAGAATCATTACAGTTGGAAAGGACCCTCAAGATCATCTAGTCCAACCGATAACCCTACACTACTCTTATCCCTAAATCATCCCCTGAACAACCACATCTATCCTCTTCTTAAAAACCTCCAGGGATGGTGACTCCACCACCTCCCTGGGCAGCCTATTCCAATATCTNTGTGGCCTCACCAGTGCCGAGTACAGTGGCAAGATCACCTCCCTGCTCCTAAAGATGACCTTAAAGATCATCTAGTTCCTACCCTCCTGCCATGAACAGGGACACCTTTTGCTAGACTGTTTACTAGACTCCTTACAGGAGCCAGGGTAGTCTCAGGTGTGAGTCCCAAGTCACCACTATTAAAGCATTACAGCTGCTGATGCAGAAAAGATGAGGAAACTTATTTATTTCTCAAATAAGTTAATGCACGTATTTCTGCACCTGCAGAGGTGTGGGACCTTCTGAATTGGTTTATTATTTGTATTTAGTACTTTCAATGCTGATGCAGTTTCTGTTAGTTTTAGTTTATTGAATAAACTTTTGTGGGGTGACTTCTCACAGAGGTCTGGTGATTTTTGTCAGCACTAGTATGTTTTGATAGCTTTCTACAGAATTGATTGCGTTTTGTATTAGAAAGAGGATTTTAACATGGAAACACATGACCAATCCTCTCTGAAAATATTGTCTTAAAGTGTTTGCTGGGTAAAAGCCTTCTCCATTTTCCCCATAAGCTACCCAGAATGCATAAAAGCTTAAGCTTAGGTAAACTTAATTGTGAGGTTATTGCATTTATTTACATAAACATTGATATTTCAGTATTGATATTATTGATAAACATTGATTTGCCACCTGCTCTTCCTCCAGCTTATATCTTTAACAAAAGGAGTGTCTGCAGCTACACTGGATATAAGCAAGTCATTTCCAGAGCATTCTTTCAGCTGTGTGCAAAATGCAAGGAAAAAGCTATTATGGAGGCCTACAGTTTTCAGAGGTTTACAACTTAGTTATAGGTCTAGTCATCTTTATGCCCCCTTGAGCCCTATTCATAAGAACTTTTTTATGGGCCCAGATTGTATTTCTACCACGACTGAACACTGTTCAGAAAGTTCTTTGTTGGAACAATAGTCATATGAATTGCATTTTGTGGCTTTGAGTCTCAAAAGCCATGCGTACTTTAATACAGTTGATCTTGCAACAGAAAGCTATCCTATCCTTTTCTAATTTTCTGAAAGGACCTAGAGTGTGTTATTGTGATAGGAATTGTGATTAAGCTGTGCCATAAATATGAATAATAGTAATAGTGATATGAAATTCCAGCAAATGGATAATGAAGGTACAGTTGATTTTTACTGTTTCTTATGAGAGAACTCTGTACTGTTACTGCTGTTCCGTTTGGGTTTAATTTGTCGTAGGTCTTTTAAAGATTGTCCAGCATGCTAAGTGAGGAGTTCTTATTTGTAGAAAACCAAATGATTAAGTAAATATCTTTCATTTACAACATAAGTACTGATTTGTATTTTGCTTAAGTTAACTTACAATCTTTGGCACAACAGGAAGTTTACCTCCAAAATAATGTGGAAACTATTTGGTATTGCATACATGCAGTTCCAAGTCTGTTACATGCATCATAAAAGTACTCAAATAACTCTGTGTATAAGAATAAAATTAGCTGTTAGGTACTTTTGAAAAGTAGCCCCACTGAGACCAGCTATGTAGCTTCTGAATTTCCACACAAGGAAATTCACTGAAAATGCTAAATGCAATGTTCACCATTCTTTGCTCAATTATTTTTTTTCTCTTTTTTTCACTGCTGCAGTCTTCAGACCTTCTGGCTTGATGGGAATTTCCTTACGTCCTTACCAGAAGAACTGGGAGGTCTGCAACAGCTCAGCTGTCTTGGGCTTTCCTTCAATAACTTCTGTGAACTGCCAGCAATTTGTGAGAAACTTGTCCTCTTAGACAAACTAGCCCTGGCAGGGAACTTGCTAGAAACTCTGGACCTTGCAGTGCTGAACCGTATGAGTCACATCAAAAGTGTGGACCTGAGGTAACAGGGTGGGGGTTAACTTGCATATATATATACGAAGCAGATTGCTACTTCCCATTTACAGCAGAGGAGCAGTATAATTACTCGTACATTTTGTAGTAGATTAGGTGCAGGTTTTTTCTTTCACTGATTCTTTAGCTTTTAGGGAATTCTTTTTCTGAGAGCGTTCAGAATTCAGATAGAGAATCAAAGTTAACTGAGCAATGCCTGAAGCCTCTGAATGTGACTCAGCCTTCCTCTTTTCATATTGTTACTGGGAGTTTCAGTAGCTCTTTGATCTTCCCTCCCCCTACTTAGAGATGTGATCCCAGCTTTACAGGCTGCCAAGTGCTGAGCTCTCAGAAAGGGACAAAGAATTTTTTGTCTGTGGCAAGGCAGTCTAATACTTTAGTTTCTGCATTAGCTTCCTATGCCAAGGTGAATGTCCCTTGGCCTGGCTACCAATTTGTAGGCTGGCCTTCAAAATCTCTTAAACGCTGGGGAATGATTAAAATGGTTTCACATAGCAGTACAAAGGAAATGTTTTCCTTTGTATTCACTGCATGAAATCCACCATTGCTCTTCACACATTTCACAGTGTTCACTTTTGGCATTAGCCTTCACCAGAACTCTTTGTTTCCTTTCATTTCTTCTCTCTTATTACTAAACGTGTGACACTGAATCCAGTGTTCAGTGTCCTGTGTTCTGACTTTGTATCTCTTACCTCTGAGCATTTAGGCTGAACAACCTGAAGAGAGCAGTGACTGACACTCTGGAGGGGAACAAATCTGTGACTTACATGGATTTACGAGACAATCAGATGACAGATCTGGATCTGAGCTCCTTGGGCAGCCTGGAGCAGCTGCACTGTGAGCGGAATAAGCTGAAAGAGTTGACACTGAGTGGCTTCTCCCTTCGGGCCCTCTATGCCAACAGCAACTGTAAGTTTCTTAGCCTTCTTCACCTGCCTTAACACTCATGTTACGGTGGTGAGACCCTATGTGATGGGTCTTCTGAGGACGGCTCCTAGGTATCACATGGATGTGCACAAGCTGTGTAACGGGGGGGGGGGGGGGGGGTTGTGGTGTTAAGTGACTGTCCAAGGAATTTGTCTTCCAGGGAGATCTTGAAAGCCCACAAATACAGTTCTCCTTTGTTCTGGTGCCCCATGTGGCAGATGGAGAAGTGGGATAGTGAGAAACTGTAGTGCCATAGGGCGGATCTATGGTGCGAACTCTGTCTTGGGAAGGATTAGTAGAGACCTTGAGAATCCATAAAGATTCACTTGCTAGCTAGTCTGTCTGGTTCTCAGTGCTGTTTTCTCTCTGAAGCTCTTCAATCATAGTTGTTCTCTTTACTTCATCAGGTCTGACAGCTGTCAATGTTTATCCAGTTCCTGGTCAACTGACATGTCTAGAAGTCTCTCAGTAAGTGACTATACACCACAGCATATAAAACAAGTATCTGGACACCTTTTCTGTTTTCTGCAGAAATTATCTGGAGCCGTTAAGCTTTTGAAAGACTTGAAAGCAATTGAGGGACGGCACTGTTTTCACAACAGAAATGGGAAGCCCAGCACTAAAGAATGATGAAAGTGTCCCAGACCAGAAGCCCCTCTGAACCAATATGACCTGTCTAGGTGACTGGTCTGTCCTTCAGCTATAGGCTGTAATCAGCAAAAAAAAAGCCAAGCAGAGACCACTGAACTTGGGGCAGCTTACTGGGCTGAAGGGTGGGAATCTGTGGAGAAAACATGTAGCGATCTCTGTTGTCGGCTTTGTTGCATACATGTGTTCTTGGAGTAGTGTTGTGAGACCTGTAAGACAGGATGCCTAGATGATCTGATCACCTTTTCTTTCAGTTTTTGGTAGAAGCACAATAGCAGGATAGCATAGGTTGGCCTGTTCTGCTGATACCAGTGCTGTAAACAAAAAGCCTGATCATCAGAGCCTTCCATCATTACTTTCTACCAGTCATATACCAGCTCAGTCTGCATTACACAGCTAGCCATGAGATAAATTCCATGTGGCTAGCTCAGGTACTGTTCTTCATTTTCTGCCTATTGGTTTTTGTTTGGCTGTCGTGCAGCATTCAAACAGCATTTCATATGGGGTGCTGGTGTCTAGCTTTTCCCCCTTGCTTTTCTCAGCAATCAGCTGCAGTGTGTTCCAGATTGGGCCTGTGAAGCAAAGAAACTGGAAGTTTTGGATGTGAGCTACAACCTCCTTGTGGAGCTTCCATTGAGGTCAGCAAACCTTCCCCTTATACTGAGCTGGGCTTTCTTTTGTGGTGAGGTGACTGGGGAAAAAGAAGCAGAGCTATTCCAGTTGCTTTATTCCTTGTTGTGCAGAGATATAATCCACTTACTTTCTCTGTGCAGCACCAGAAATACTCTATTCAAATGTTGGAAAGAACTGACTTCTGAATCAGCTTTCTGAATAATAGAGGCCGTGTAATTTTATCCTGTGCTTCTGGCTTCTACTGCAGCTGTGTGCACCTGAAGTAGAACATGCTGTTAGGATTTATTTATTTTTCCACGGTGTCTGAGAACATAGGTCATAGGTGAGGCCATAATATGCTTTGCATTGCCCCACAGAGATTTCATCTGTTACCTTTCATAGGGAGATAGCACAGAGATACAGTATAGACGATCCCAAAGGTAGTTTTCACAACACATCATCAGCCATCTCCTTTCCTCCTGCTTCCTGTTCAGTTTCTGCAGAAATGTGATAAAGAGGAACCAAGAACTAATATAATTTTACAGATATTTCTGACTTCTCCAAGGTACCAGGGATATCATAGGAAGAAGGAAAGCACAAGTATTGTTGAGCCTAACAAGTCTTTTTAGTGTGGGTGTGATTGCAATGAATGAGACACAGTGTCTAGGGTAAGCTATATTGAAATTGAACAGAAAGGTGGATTACAGTGAAGAAATGCAGAGTACAGGTTGAAGCAGTTAAAGCAGCAGGCATAGGGAATTACCTTAGCAGTGACATTCTAATGGTTGTCAGAGACAAAGCTATATACATCAAAAGCAAGGAGAGGATGTAACAAAGATGTGAAAATGAGAACTTCGAAAATAATTTTAGCCATAGCAATGGATGAAAAAGACCAAATTTTAAGAATGTTATGCAAAAAAACCCTGCAGAATTCAGACAAATATATATTCTAAAAATGAATTTAAGCATTTTTAAAGAGTCCTGAGTGCTGGAATTGACTATATCCATAGGAGATCTTACCCAGTACGTATTTGTCATCAGCACTGTAAGTATGTCTTGTGTACAGTTAGAACTTTGCAGTGTCCACTTTCAGCCACTGATCAGGTTAATGCAGCAGACTGAAGCTTAAAGAGCCTCGCATAAGGAAATGTTCACTGTGAAGTTTTTTACACTTAGTTGTCTGAAAACAGAATTGTGTCAAAGTGGTGCTCAACAGTATTAAGAGGTACACAAGTCAGCTCTGAATGAGACAGCTTGAATAAGGAAATTAGTGTATCTGCATTTGAATAGGCTTGGGGTTCTTTTGCTCCAATATAATTATCTTTGAGAAGCCACAGCATACAGAATGAGACTGAATCAGTTGGCTTACATGGGGCAGCACACTAACGCAGCTTTAGCATTTGATACTTCCAAGCTGGTCTGTTTAGGACTCTCAGAGTATAGTGCCAAATTCCCATCTCATGGAAATGGGCAGGGTGGTTCTAGACTGTGTCCAGATACCCTTTCTCAAACTTCCCGCAGGCAATTTTCTGCAGTTCATGGGGATAGAGGCTTTTCCTTCAATAAGCACTGGAGTTCTGGAGAATGTGACAACAGCCTCAGAAGTAGCACTACTCAGTCTGTTAAAGCTCTGAATTTAAGTTGGCACAGGGGAAACACTTCCTTCTGCCTACAAGCGAAAACAAGTGATGATTTTTGTCTGCCTGAGAGAGTGCTAGGCATATGCACATGGACTCGTATTGCAAGTTACTGATCTGCAGTAGCATGGAGGGAAACGGAGACCCACTTCCAAGCATTCAGAGTGACTGAGGCACCTTTCCATGTGCGTTTCTCTGCTTTGTCATTGTTTACATTTTATGGATTATTGTATTTTAATTTTTCTCTGCTGTACAGTCAAATTATAACAGATTAAATGCTGCCTTTTCTCACTCTGGTTGTGAAGAGGAGTAAGCGAAGCTGACACTAAAAACCTTGTGTCTTCGTAGGATCCTCAGCAGCTTGAGCCTTCAAAAGTTGTTAGTGGGGCACAATCGTCTGCAGAGCCTTCCACCTCTTCTAGAACACATTCCACTGGAGGTGCTGGACCTTCAGCACAACCTGTTGACTAAACTGCCAGAGACACTCTTTGTCAAGGCTCTGAAGTGAGTGGCAATAGCGATTGTCTTTTCTTTGCATTAACCTTTGGAACTGTAAAGGCTGATAGTGGCATCTGTGTAACTGTCCTTGCAAGGTCCCATTTGCATAAGAGATAATGAGGCATGGACTTTATGAGGAGGTAATTTGGGTGCCACAGGGGAAGGTGTCAAGCAGATTTGAGGGAATCGGTCCATGTTGCTGTTTAATTGTAGGAAAACAGAGGCTTGCCTAACCCAGTGAGTAGCTTTGGTTGCAACTGTTTCTAAGATCATATTACTGCCTGAAGGGCTTTAAAAGTAGTGTGTAAATTCAAATGCAAAGGAAAGTAGCCATACAGATTTTCAGGCATTACAACAGAAAATGCATGAGATCATTGGAGAACAGTGAGAGAGACTCTTACAAATGAACAAACCATAACTGTCAGACACTCAGACATGACTCAACCCTTCTTTTAAAGACTCTTAAGTTTTTATGTAGTCTGTGTCTGCCAGTATTACCCATGCCCTCCACAGGCTCTTCAGTACTCACAGTTTACTATAAAATGCTTTGTGCATCTGCAGTGCTTTACAGCTAGTAAGTCATTAGTAAGCTCATAAATCTTAATGTGTGTAGGAATGTTGACTGTGTTGTTAGGCCTTCTGTCTGCACTGGCATTTGTATAGCTTTGTATAGCTCCTTTTCCTGCAGGAAATGGCATGGTTTAGATGATGTGAAGTCTGATTTTTGTGCTTGCTATGGTTAGCCTCAGGTACCTGAATGCGTCTGCAAACAGCCTGGAGTCCTTGCCCTCTGCATGCACAGGGGAGGAGAGTCTGAGCATGCTGCAGCTGCTTTACTTGACCAATAATAACCTCACAGATCAGTGCATCCCTGTCTTGGTGGGACACCCGAGCCTGCGGATCCTCCATCTGGCAAACAACAACCTACAGACTTTTCCTGCAAGGTAAGTAAGTAGGGATGGTGGGCAAGGTAGTGCTCACCAGGAGGATGTTTGCCTGCCTTACTGCAATGGTATGTGAATTAGTGCCTGACAAAAGCCTGCCAGTCCTACACATACACTGAGGAAGAGCATGTGGAGAGAGACTAGAGCACCTCCCTTATGAGGATAGGCTGAGGGAGTTGGAGTTGTTCAGCCTGGAGAAGAGAAGGCTTTGAGGGGACTTTATAGCAGCCTTTCAGTATCTAAAGGGGGATTACAAGATAGAGGGGGAGAGACTTTTCAGGTGGTCAGATTGCAGCAAGACGAGGGGGAATGGTTATAAGCTGAAGGAGGGGAGATTTAGACTAGAAATTAGAAGCAGGTTCTTTACCCAGAGGGTGGTTAGGCACTGGAACAGGTTGCCCAGGGAGGTTGTGGATGCCCCATCCCTGGCAGTGTTCAAGGCCAGGCTGGATGTGGCCCTGGGCAACCTGGTCTAGTCTGTGGCATCCCTGCCCATGCCAGGGAGCTTGGAATTAGATGATCTTTAAGGCCCCTTCCAACCTGGGCCTTTCCTTAATTTTATGATTCTATGATTCTGTGATTTCGGTCTCCTATCAGTTGATCAAAAATGTAGCTCATAAAGGGCAGTATCAATAGATACCTTATCTTACAGGGTCAGGAACGAGTTCTTGCCTGTAAGATACAATATTCTTTTGTTTCCCTTTCAGCAAACTTAGTAAACTGGAGCACTTGGAAGAGCTGAATCTGAGTGGCAACAAACTGAAAACAATTCCTACTACAGTGGGAAACTGCAAGCTACTTCATACACTTATTGCACACTCTAATGAAATCAGCATCTTTCCAGAGATTCTGCATTTGCCCTGTATTCAGGTATTCTTATGGAGAAGGTCAAGAGGTGTCAGGGGAAAATTTGGATTGGTGAATGAAGAGTATCTACTGGGAGAGGATCTGGAGATGCCAGCATTTTGCTTGATCCACCCAAGGAGAGGACACAGAATATGCATTCTAGATCTGTTGCATTTCTGAGATGATCAAAGATGGCTCATCTCTCGTTCATCTTTAGCATCTGTCTCTGGCTTGGTGTATTTCTGTTTTACTGTTTGAGACAGGAAGGGAGTGTTACATAGCTACACAGGTTTGTGTGTATAGGCCTTCTGTTACGTTTAGTGTGACCTATTTTTTTTTCAGAATTGGAGTCCTGGCTATTGCAGGTTATAAGTATTTACTGCTTATAAATTGTTCTTCTACTGATAGGTCAGACCCATTTTCATGTCCTGTTTGTGGGATACAATCAGCAGTGCGGTCATATGATGTTTGGAAGGAGTACTGGAGTAATTGTTCACATGACAGAACAAAGAATTTTGTCATTGTGGGTTTTGTTTGTTGTTGTTGTTTTGGTTTTTTTTTTAATACTGCAGTTTGTGGACTTGAGCTGCAATGAGTTAACTGAAATCCTAATCCCTGAGGCACTGCCAGGTACCTTGCAAGAGCTGGACCTGAGTGGAAACACAAACCTGGTGCTAGAACACAAGACACTGGACATCTTCAGGTGAGCCATGGAGATGTCAGTGCAGCAGTGACCTGCGTAGGGAAGGATAACCCTTCTCAGGAGGGAAAACATGATAGTAAAGCATGTATCATAGCACTGCATAATGTTATCATGTTCCCTGCCTGAGGCAGCTGAAGTTTTCTGTCTTGTAGGAAGGGAAAAGTCTGGGTCCAAATCATCTAAACAAGCAACTAATTTCTCAGATATTATGAGGTTCTCCCAGCTGTCTATGGCATAAGCAGCCAAACATGTTTAGAAGGCCAAGGCTTTAAACTCCTCTCCTTGGTGCAGATCTTTCAACTGGCTGCTGTCTAAAACTCTGGACTGGACAAGGTCCTTTGGTCAAGAGAATGACTTCTGTTCTTCTCTCTCTGTAGTCACATTACCACACTGAAGATTGATGCTAAGCCCTCCCTCATGGCAGACTCAGCACTCACTTCTACCTTCTGGAGTCATGGAGTAGCTGAGATGGCAGGTCAAAGAAATAAGTGAGTATTATGGTCTTCTGGATGCTGACACTTTTGTTTTTTCAAGGTGCTAGGTAGAGTACACTGCTAAGCACCCAAGCAGACTCAAGAGCTCCTCCGTCCCCCTGTCTCTCCAGATCTCTTGCTATGTCTTGGTAACTCAAGCATCCACATTGTCCTCTCCCTCAGTTTCCATGCTTATCCTGGGATGCTTGAACTTTGCTTCCCACCCTTTCTTTTTCTTGATGGTTGTGCCCATTGCGGCCTCCTGAGAATATGGTCAAGGAATGTTTGGGAGTTTCAGTAATACAATGCAGCTGTATGGAACAGTGAATGTAGGGACAGTGGCTTTGCTGCCCTGTGAGAACAGCACTTGCAGCATGGTGTCTGATGTCACTGATTTTGGAGACAATATAATTTTTTGAGATGCATTGACTTTGCTTGTATACTTTTCTAACAGGCTGTGTGTGTCATCCCTGGCACTGGGGAGCTTCGCAGAGGGGATGGAGGCTGTTTATGGCATGTTTGATGGTGACAAGAATGAGGAACTGCCGCGCTTGCTGCAGTGCACCATGGCCGATGTGCTCCTGGAGGAAGTACAACAGTCAGACACCATGTTCATGTCCAACACCTTCTTGGTCTCCCACAGGTATGACAGTGAGCAAGCTGGTCCTGGTGGGACCTCCATAGATATGTTACTTAATGTGTTAGGTGGGGTAACACCAGAATGCCTGTCACTGGAGTCTGGAGCCTTCCTACATCTTTTCCTCCAACAGGAAGCTGGGCATGGCTGGGCAGAAGCTGGGTTGCTCTGCTGTCCTTTGCTACATTCATCATGATGTGGCCGATCCGGTCAGCAACTTTTCTCTGACGGTGGCCAATGTGGGGACGTGCCAAGCCGTTCTGTGCCGAAGTGGAAAACCACTGCCTCTTTCCAAAGTCTTCAGCCTTGACCAATGTTCAGAAGAAGCCAAGAGAGTAAAGGAGCAAAAAGCCATTATAACAGAGGTTGGTTTGGACCCTTTTCACTTCAGCTTGCACCCTTCTTTAAAGCTTGATACAAATACAGGAGCTCTGCTGCCTGCACAATATTACAAGGGAGAGGATGGCATGAAGGTGTTCAAGTGACTTGTGTGTTCCTTCCTGCTCCGCTTCCCTTGCTAATTAGCTAGTCAGAATGACGTGTGCCTAAAACACCCGTTATGGCCTGGAGAACTACAGGTACTGGATGCCAAGGAGAGGGAAGAAAGAAAATGTGTGGAGCTAAAGGAGGGCAAGTCCATAATACTTTGCATGTCTTAGGTGAGTGTGGAGAGGAGGCACTGAAGAACAGAGCAGGGCCTGGGAAGTCATCTTGTCTCAAACCCCACAAAATACCTTTGGTGTTTCTTAAGCAGTATTACTCAAGTTACCTCTCTCTGGATTTCTCCCACGTTTTACTCAGTGGAGGTACTGGATTAGTGGCCACTGAGACATGCAGAACATGGATATAAAGTATATTACAGGTAAAAAATTTAACTCAAAAAAGATGGAAATGTTCATTGGCTTTATGCAAAAGTATTAAAATTATTTCTGGAGTACTCTGTAAAGATTAACTTTCTGAAAACTTGGAAACAAGAAGGGAGTTCCAGTGAACTGGAAAATGCTTTTTCAGTGAAGATTTGAGAAATCAGTGCCAGTCATATTAATTTTATGTTCTGTGAGTCTTTTAAAAATTTCAGGTAGTTTGATAAAAGTGTTTCTGACAGGGCATTAGCCCCGTTGATGTGTTACAGCTCTACGATGTGTTACAGCTCTACAAGGTGGTATATCCTGTAGCACTCAGACTAAAAATAACTGTGGAATCCTTGTAGCATGTTAAATGGTTTAAAAATTGGCTGATGAATGACTTCTGAAAAATCAAAGTGAAATCATTGTCTAAGGAGACTTTCTTGCATGTGTCTCTTGCTGGTTTTTAATATCAGCAGCGATGTTTAACGCTCAGAGGATACAGAAATTAGGAACTTTGAAGTTAAATTCAAACCAGTGGGTAAGCTGTGTACTCTGTATGCAGTGACATGGAAAGAGGACTGAGAGCTGTGGGCAGTTTTCTGTCTTGGACACAAGTGCCAGGCTGGCCAGGGGGCTACGTCGCAGGAACAGGAAGGAAGCAATACCTCTAGGTTACAGCAGTAGTGTTGAGATACCTACTTGTTCTTTTCTTCCTCCGGATGTCGTGCCACACTTCAGAATGCAGTTACTTGTTAGTAAAGTGGGAAGTAGTTCAGTAAATACACAGAAATCATTTAAAGTCTGGATGATCTGCCTTGCAACAAGAAAGTGACTATCTCGCTCATCCTGAAAAAATAAGTTTCACATAAGCTTCATGAGTGAGATTCTCTGATCATGGTGCTGCAGGTAGTCTACCTGTGCATTTCAGAATAGTTTGCTACAAGTCTTCAGAACATAACAAAAAGTCTTGTCTGTTAGTGCCAGCATGGGTGATGGGCAATTACTGTACCTGATGATCAGGTACAGTGAACATCTGTTTTATGGTGCTTGGACCTAGATCCCTTTCTCCTATACCATAGCTGTATACTGGCATTTCTCAGTGCCCCAAGTATATGGGCAGAGAAAGAGGGCTCTCCAAATGATCTAACAGCAAATCCCATGCTACTGCCTTTTCTCTTGTCTGCAGGACAATAAGGTCAATGGTGTGACTTGCTGTACTCGGATGCTGGGCTGCACGTACTTACATCCTTGGATCCTGCCCAAACCACATGTCAGTTCTATTCCACTGACTGTACAAGATGAGCTGCTACTTCTAGGGAACAAAGCTCTCTGGGAACACCTTTCCTATACAGAGGCTGTCTCAGCTGTGCGACACCTACATGACCCGCTAGCTGCTGCAAAAAAACTCTGCACTTTAGCCCAAAGCTATGGTTGCCAAGATAATGTAGGTGCAGTGGTGGTGTGTCTGAACATCAGTGACGACAGCTGCACTTGTGAGATGCATGGCCTCACTCTGCCAGGTGCTGGGGGATTTAGTTCCACCACCACCAAGCCAGCAACACCTTCATCTAGCAGTGGAATTGCTTCAGAGTTCAACAGTGAACTGTCTGCATCTGAGGTTAGCAGTGAGGTGGGCTCTACTGCTTCAGATGAACACAGTGCTGTTGGTCTTGATGGCAGTTTGCTACCACGACAAGAGCGACGTTGCAGCCTGCATCCTGTGCCCCATTCAAGCATCTTTCAGCGCCAACCTTCCAGTGCCACCTTCTCTAGCAACCAGTCTGATAATGGACTGGATAGCGATGATGAGCAGCCTGTGCAAGGTGTGATGACAAATGGCAGTAAAGTGGAGGTAGAGGTGGATATCCACTGCTGTAAAGGAAAGGGCCTTGAGTTTGAACCTCCTTCTGCAGAGTACAGCTCCTCTGCTCCCGGGCCAGAGGATGACTCTGGGCTTGTCCTCATCATTCGGAGACAGAACAGTGTAAACAGTAACACTGTGCAGAGAGGGGTCAAGGAAAAGTGTGAACTCCAAAAATCTCTTTCCACATGCTGTCTTTATGGAAAGAAGCTTTCCAATGGTTCCATAGTGCCCTTGGAGGAGAGCCTTAACCTTATTGAAGTAGCTGCAGAGGCACCCAAGAAGAAGACGGGCTATTTTGCTGCTCCATCTCAGATGGAGCCAGAAGATCAGTTTGTGGTGCCACCTGATCTGGAGGAGGAAGTGAAAGAACAATTGAAGCAGCACCAAGAGAATGGAGCAGATCAGGAACAGAAAGAGGAACATGCAGTGATTCTGCCAGAGGAGTTTGACACAGCTTTGTAACCCTAAAAGTAATGCTCTCAGATTGTCTGTTTCAGGAAGCTCTGTCCCATAAGGGCTATCTTGCCCTCCAAGGAGAGCTGGGATCTGCAAGGAGTACAGGCATCTGCTGCTTCCTTAATGCAGTTGAGGAAGAACTGAGAGTGCTAAGGTCTGGGCTGTCCACTTTTCACTGTAGACTCTCAGTTTTCTGTGAGCACTCAGACCAGCAGCTGAGCTCTGTGTTAGGGACTGTCTGGAAATTGTGCAAGTACCAGGAAGAAGGCAGATGTTCCAACACCTGCCTGTAGCTCCTTGAACCCTGAGGTTCTGCCAGTTCTGCAGGACAAGAGCTGGCATATGTGTAGGGGTGTGAGGTGGCTGCTGAGGGGGCAGTGTTCAGTGTTTGGAGTTCTGTGAGTATTTCTGATGCAGCCCTACCCCTCTACACCTGCCTCCTCCCCCAAGTATCCTTGTTATTCCTTGAAAGAATACAGCCAGTTGCAATGGAGCTGACCCAAGAATTATTTCCTACATTAATTGCAAGCACTTTTATTGATTGCACTTACTCTGTTCTGCTCCCCTTTAGCCCAGCACTTTATTATTTAGGGTTAGGGGAGAGAGCACTCTACAGCAGGTACGGTGGGGGCTTTTCCCAATGAATATTGTTAGGGCAGTGGAAGACTCAGGGTACCAGTGTTTTGATGCACACTGGTGCAGGGTAGAGTGAGGATTATGATGGGGTTGACCTGTGCCGGTTGAGAAGATACACAGCTGAGTGATAAGCTTGTGCCTCTTGATGCATTTTACATGGAGCATAGGGAAGATCAGCTCTGGACTGGCTGATTAATAAGGTAATGTGCTAGTGCTTCTAGCTGCAGAGCACAGACCCAGCTCAGCAGTAACTTGGCCACCTCCATCATGGATGCTTCACAGTGAAGGCTGCCTTTATCCAGAAGACATGGAATGAAACCAGGAGCTCATGGTTGTTTCAGTGAGGCAGTCAGTCCAAGAGGAAACCAAGTTGTAAGCTGTAAGGAAACCAAGTGGTGTGCCACTCTAAGGTTAGTGAGCAGTGGGGCTGCCCTTATATGCTGGGGAAGTGTTTTGTGCTCTGTTCCACCAACATAAACCTGTGCACTGTCAGCTACAGCACCTTTGCTTGTCTCTGAAAATAAGTCATATTCCAAATCCACAGCAACCTGCATTTCATGTTACTTGCCCAATCTGGCTGCAAACAAGGTGAAAGCGTACTTGTTTCTGCTTAGCTTTCAACACAGAAGACAAAACAGAGATTTTCACCTTAAAAACATCTTTATCGGCACTGGAAAAGAAGTTTAAAGCAGTCTCACTAATGGTGACCTGGTGAGTCTGCGCTCGGCAGGTGCATTAGGATTTTTGGTGCACGGTGTAAGTTGGCTGCCTGTGTCATTATCTCGTGTAAGGATCGTGGGAAGACCGCTTACCCTGTAGTGTGCAGATCTGTCTTCCGTAGCTGGCAGAGAGCTGGCCAGTAGCTGTCCTCGTCATGTCAGTGGTGCAATAATCCTGGCTGTAATGTGGGCTAGTGCCTTTTCTTCTTTATAAATTATACTTATGAAGAAAACTTGAAAGATTCTTCTCAAGAGCTCTGAGTGGCTCAAGTTGTATGTTTTTTGATCAAATTCAGGCCTTGCTCAGAAGGGAATACTGTGCAGACTACTTGTGGGATTCTGTCAGTACAAATCTTTTGACAAAATCTAACAGTTACTGAGGTTTGTAAGCACCTTGGATTTCTTCTCATTAGGGAAGAAATGTATCTTTACCATGCGTGAGAGTGCAACATGTTGGGGCATACCTTGTGCTAGGTACAATGTAATCATGAAGCAACCAAATTTTGTCCAAGTTCAAACTACTACAGATTTTGGCTGTTTAAATGCCTGCTTCATTTGGAAACTAAGAGAAAAGCTAATTCTTAGAATCATAGAAGCAGCAGCATTTGAATCCTTTAAGCAAAGAAACAACAGAAAAGGTTCAAAAAGTAAACCCCAAACATCTTTCATGTTCTCTTCATATGAAATATAGAGGAAAGGCTCATCCCAATGTATTTGACTGTAACTTTTAATTCTGTTGCTGGTGATAATTTTACCAAGCATCTGTGCCCAGCCTTCTAATATCTGACAGGGCTGCAAAGCAGCCTCTGTCCAGTATGGGGCTGATGCAGAAATACACTCTTCTTTCTGAGTAAGACTGTGACAAACCTTGCACTAGGAGAGTGGCAGATGTTAATGCAAAACAGATCTCTCTTTCTTGCACTGATGTGGATAATCCAGTGTGTCCTTGCCAGTCTGAACCAGTAGCATTGCCTGGAGATGGCAGTGCTACAGGGAGTGCTACAGGGAGTCTATGAATGGATCTACTTAGCTCAGTGGGGAAGGACTAAGTAAAACAAAAGTTCTCCGATGGGGCGTGCAGATTTCTATCTGCTCCTCTTCACAGTAGTGGCAGAAGGGAATGCAAGGATTTCCTACTTAGCCTTTTCTTCCACTGCTGTTTCTGGTTTTGAAGCAGAAAGGGAGTGTAATACAGACAGCTCCTATTTTCTGTGGGTGTGAACAGTCAACGGCAGAACATGGCTTGTCCTCTTACACTAGGCATAGTCCATGGCGTTACCTGCTTAAGCCAATATTATGAACTGTTTGTCTTACTCTGGGCAGCACAGCCTCAGTGCTTCCCTCCACCACCAACTTTTGTTTTCATGCCTCCCTAGAGATAGCAATCTTCTTTTGTGTCTTCCTCACCATACTTATTAACACCACCTTAGATTTCAAGCTCCCTAGGAGCGCTGCTGTAGATGAATCACGGAGTATCCCAAGTTGGAAGGGACCCACAGGGATCATTGAGTCCAACTCCTGTTTAGGCACAGGACAACCCCAAAGTCACACCATGTGTCTAAGAGCATTGTCCAAGTGCTTCTTGATGGAGCGGGTATGAATGGGCAAATCTAGTGAGGGGGATAGAAGCTGTTTTCCAAGTTCTCTTCCTGTTTTCCAGTCTCTTCCCTGATTTTTGTATGTGGTTCTTTCACAGATACATCATCTCTCTCCACAGAACCACATCACTAACAATGTCCCGTTCACTTAACAGACTTGCTACTGGTGAGAGATTCTCAGCTTGGGGTTGTCAGGCTCTCTTGTCCCTGATGAGCAATGCCAGACTTGCCATGCTCCATGCAGCCACAATCAAGTTAGACTGGTGAGTTGGTTTGTCCATCTCTTCAGTAATTCTGGCTCTGCTGATGAGCGTGCTTGCTGGGAACAGGTAATCTAAAGCCACTGACCTGTCTGCCCTGTCCTGTCTAGAAAGGCTTCTGCAAAAGGAGCCCATAAAGGTTATATACAGTGATGAGTAGTAGGGACCTAAGTATTGAGGATAAGAGATGGCTTTCAAATTGCTCCCAGCACCAGGAACAGGCCTGCTGGAGGCAGCACAGCAGTTTGCTGGGATGTCATCAGAATCCTCAACTAGATGGGAGAGTGAAATCCTGTTCCAAGAAGGAGCAACCACTTCCCTTTCTTGGGGACAGGCTGTTGTGAGGCCTGAAATCCTTCTCCTAGTACACAGAACATTCAGCTACAACTAAGGTCCTTGGACTTCAGGAGTTTCTGCACTCCTTATGTACAATGATAGCTTTTGTGTCACTTGCCAAAGGCCTTCCTCAGGCAGTAGGGTCACCTCTTCCATTTTGTGCAGTTGTCATCTGCTGTTCCATTGCTATCTGAAGAATTTTTTCCTCTTTTTTTCACATTTTAAAATATTACTTTTTTTAGCTTGACTCGTATGGCGCAGCGCATGTTAAACAAATATTGCAGTGCACTAACTGTTTACTAAATGATCTTTTTTTCATGATTTTTTGTTTCAAGAAGGAGGATATTTTCTGTATCCCACTCTGGCATGCACCTGTAATAATCCTCGTTTTTATTGTGTATGGGAGTAGGTTGTCCTGTGAATGCACCTTCAGCACTCTGGCCTATGTTTGTATTGCTTTGGAGAGGTAAATAACGTAAGATTGCTGGAAAACACTATTCCGTTGATTCTTTATTCAGATGTATAGAGCAGTCCAGGAAGGAAGAATATTTTTGCATCAACTTTTCAGCTGACTTAGCAATAAAGATTTTTACTTTCATCTAACTATATATTCTGATTCCGTTACTGCACTGGAGGGAATTTGTGCAATATCAAACATAGCTGTGGCTAGCAGTAACTGTGCTGCAGGTTGTCCTTCGCTGAGCTCTGTGTGCTACTTCACTCATCAGCCTTCATACTAAAGCTACTTGCAGAGCACTGTGGGAGTGGAATTCATAATACAAGTTAATTAGGCAGCTTTCTGTATCCTGACAGAGGAATACTGCCCTCTGAACTTGGCTCTAAATGGTACTGCTCAGCTCTTTAAAAGTAGCTGCAGCAAGAAATACAGAATCTTTAAAAGTAACAGGACCACATAAATCCCTGCACTAAGACACTCAGTGAATCTAGCTACTAAAATGGAGGAGAAATCAAACTGCAGACTACGTGTGTCTCTATTTATAATTTGTCTTACTTTTGTATCTCTAGTTCCAACAATATTCTGTGGTTTTGGTAATTGTGATTATTTAATCACTGGTGCCTGTGAAACTGGAGATATATCTATGACAAAGCACATTTCTGATATGTTTAGTTTGATGTTTCTGGGGGTTTTTTGTTTGTGGGGTTTTTTTCCTGTGAGACCAGTGGTGATTCCATCTTATATGGACAGTGCACATAGGGGTCACTGCTCTAAAGTGACATTTCATTCTGAGGCACGATTTTGTGATTCTATCGCTACCTTTCCTGTTAAATTTCCTATAAAAGTTTTTTAAACTTCACCTTTTTTAAAATAAATAATACAAGAGTGGCATCTCAGTTCCCCAACTTGTACATTAAAAATGTATTTTGAAAACAATATACTTCTATTTTAAACCACCTGTTTGAGCTCTTAAAGCTTTTGTCCAATTATCCCATTTTTTTAAGTAAAATTGTTGTATACAAGTTATATAAAAGACCTTTTCATACAAAAATGCTCCCTCTCCAGGAGAGTTTGAAAGGGATTGTGCCACAGATGAGGCTGAATGTATTCATCATTTTACACATTTATTTCAGGACTCTCTGATGGCTCTATAAATGCCATGTTCAAACTGATCTGTTACTTCCAAGAGACCTACAAGAAAGCAGTAATTAGCTGCCCCAATCACGGGCCTCAATCACTATTGACTTAAGACCTCGGTTTTCAGTCAATCATTGCTTCCACCTTTTGTAAAGGCAGTTTCAGCTACAGAAAGCTGTTCATCATCAGAAGTATGTAGTAGCTGTTACTTGTAGCAAGACCTCTCTGGAGGACAGGACACCCAGCAGAGGTGTGGGGAAGGCTACCTCTGAAGCAGGCCAGCCAACTACACAAGGACAGTCTTTCTCTACTAAGAGCCAGCCACCAGGTGAAGATAAGCCATCTGGCTAACTTTGTGACAACTAATGATTCAATACTGCAAAGTCAAATTGGGAACAGTTGGCTGGTACCATATTTAGAGCTGTACTCTTCAGAGCGTGTTCTGCTGCAGCACTGGGGACACACTGCCTAGAAGCAAGAAAAAGCGTGCTGCTTCATCTCAGTAAGGAGGCTGGCAAAAATCATGACCATTATTGGAGTGGAGGAATCATTCTAAAGCTCGTATAATTGTACTGGCATTTGTTTCCGTTTGTGAACTGTTCTGTAGCCCCTGACAGCTAGGCCTGCACCGAGCAGGTATGCCATGACAGTGATGCAGCCCGAGAGGCCAGCAGCAATCTCTGCCCCATGCAGGCTGCACCTAAACCCCTGGTAGCCTTTGCTTTGGTAAAGCTGCTCTCTCTCTTTGCACAATGATGAATTATAAACGCCCAGAAGAAAATGGAAGAAAAAGTACAGAGCAGGCACCATACCAATTGCAATCACTGTGTCCAGGATACATTCAAGTAGCAGCCATGCTGGGAAATGCCACGGTAACCGCAGGACACCAACCAAAACAAGAAGGCAAGAGAAGACTAGGAGACACCCTCCCACAGCCGTTGCCGTCCTTGCAATCGGCAGCTTTAGCAGATAGAAGCGCTGGTCGAGCTGCCGGGCTCTTTCCCCGTCTGCTCCGCTGAAGCCGCTATAAGCTCCGCCGAACTGGTAGTAGTAGATACCGCCCAGGCTGGGCAGGCCCGTGTAGCCTCCCGCGGAGCCGCAGGACACAGAGCTGCAGGCCAGGACCAACACGGCGAGCAGCGCCTGCACCAGCTGGCACCAGGCTGCAAGGGAAGGGCGGAGGTGGGCGAGGGCCGGAGCGCACTGGCGGCCAGGAAGGGGCGTCCGCTGGGCCGGGCAGACGGCTCCAAAGGGACAAAGGAAGCAGCTCCCGTGGCCGCCTCCCGCCACACTCACCCCTGCCTGTGCATAGGTACCGACAGCGACGGCACTCCAGCAGCCCCGGTGCGGCAGCGCGGCTTCCTGGCGGTCCCTCCGGCCCTGCTCTGGGCACGGCGCTGCGGGGAGACAGCGACGGCCATAGCACCGGCCCTACCGGGCCCCCGTCCCATCCCCAGCCCGGGCTCCTCGCGGCCGCCCCGCTGAATCCCTTTCCGGCCACCCCGCCGGACGCCGTCCCGTCCCGTCCCCGGCCCGAGCAGGTCACGGACGCCTGCTCGCCCTCACCCCTCACCGCCCGTCCTCCCTGGTGTGTCCCGGGCGCAGGACGCGGGAGCTGCTCCGCTCCGCCATGGCCCCGCTCCGCCGGCACTGGGGGCGGAGGGCCAGGCCTCGGGGCTCCCGGGTTGGGGCTAGTGCCGGCGTGGTGCGGGGTCACGCCGAGCTGGCGCGACCCCCGTCCGCTTCGCCCGGGGCAACCCTCAGCCCTGCGGGGTACTTCTCCGGGGCACGGAACTGCTCCGGCCGTGGCCGGGCTCTGCCCCGCCCGAGGGAGGGCTGAAGGGGGCGCGTAGCGGCCGCTCCCTTCAGGCTCTGCTTGCAGAGCGCGAGTGCAGGAGAGCGCCATCCCCACAGCCTTTGCGACGACAAGGGCCTGCAGTTCCCCACCTGCTATGTGACCAGTACTTGTTTGTACCTATTAGAAACTGAGCACCAAGTATTTTTCACAAGTGCCGCTTTTTCCTGTGATGTGAGTTTTGGTGAAAGTGTTCTGCAACCAACTTGCCTCCCACCTAAGTCCTGCTCCCCCTGTTTCCTTCTCAAAGCCAAGTCCCAGCCTTTTTTGTCTCTTCTCACACAGCAGTGGTACCACGACCTTTGTGGTTTCAGCTGCCCTTCTCTGGACCTTCCCTAGCTCCCCTAAATCCGTCTTGTGATGAGGTGACCAGACTTCTGTGCAGCATTCAAGACTTGAATGCACCAGGGTTTTGTATCACAGCAGAAAGGGTGCTTCTGCCTTGTCCTGTGCTTCTCCTGGCAATGCTTAGCGTTCTGTTGCCTCTGCAGCTGCCATGGCATGCAGAGCCTGTGTCTCCAGAGGACAGTCACACAGAATCACACAATCATTATGGTTGGAAAGGACCCTCAAGATCATCTAGTCCAACTGATAGCCCTACACTACTCTTATCCCTAAATCATCCCCTGAAGAAACACATCTATCCTCTTCTTAAAAACCTCCAGGGATGGCGATTCCACCACCTCCCTGGGCAGCCCATTCCAATATCTCACCACTCTTTCAGTAAAGAAATTCTTCCTAATATCTAATCTAAACCTACCCTGGCACANCATTGGCCTTCTTAGCCACCTGGGCACACTGCTGGCTCGTGTTCAGCCGGCTGCCAATCAACACCCCCAGGTCCTTCTCTGCTGGGCAGCTCTCCAGCCACACCTCCCCGAGACTGTAGAGCTGTCGGGGGTTGTTGCAACCAAAATGCGGGACTCTACATTTACCCTTATTAAAACTCATCCCATTGGTCTCTGACCATCGATCCAGCCTATCTAGGTCCCTCTGCAGAGCCTGCCTACCCTCAAGCAGATCGACACTTCCACCCAGCTTAGTGTCATCTGCAAACTTACTCAGGGTGCACTCTATCCCCTCATCCAAGTCATCAATAAAGATGTTGAACAGGAGAGGCCCCAGCACTGACCCCTGGCACAGAAAAGTCAACACCTGGCACAGTCATCAACACCTTGGGATCTATCCTGCAGCACAGCTGCCAGGTTTCAAGTGAGCACTCTGCAGGCCACATTCAGGTAATTTTCTTTACATTCGTTACCTTATTTTTATTCATACAGAACCAAATAGACCTTTTTGGTGTCTGTTTACTGGTGACTACTCCAGGCAATATGATGTGACCTTTTTACTGGCTGCTCCATTTCCATGCATAATAATGTCCTGCTGCCCAGTAGCATTGGCTGCCATCCAGTCCCTGGAGGCTGCTAAGCACAGAGCCATCACCTTCCAGCAGAGGAGGAAGTAAATTAATTTTTCCTTTGTTTTTTTGGTGGTTGCTGGAGTGAAGGCAAGTACCCATGATCTCACTGATGCCTTTCTCAGGCTTGGTAAGGACAAAGCTGATTCAGGAAAGGCTTTATGTCATGGGAAAAAAAAAACCAAAACAGTGGGACAACTTGGAAACACAGAGGGAAATACAGAAAACTCCACAGTCAGAGTGAATGTTTTTGTCCAAGAGTTTGACCAAAGGCTGCCTGGAAAAGCTTTAGTATTGCAAATAAATACTTTGTGGCACTTAAGAAAATAGAGGCAAGAAAATAGGATTACATCATGAGGTCTCAGAGTATCTGAATATGTGCCCTAAGAGGTCTAAATTTGTCACTGAGATGCAGGAATACAATGTTTCCTCCATCTGTAAGACTAGTGGCCACAGTAGGATTGCTTCATCCTTCTGTCCTTGCAGGAGCAACAGCAACAACCCCGTACACTGATCCTGTGAGAAGCCTACAAAAACTGCAGTAATTCTATACCTCGACACTGTAGAACACTCTCCTGAACGTTCCACCTGACTCCACAAAGGACAGGAGATCTGAAAACACCTCTTAACATTTACTCAATTTTGGGATAAGCAAAAAGCAAAATGAAAGAACTCTTTGTTCAGCCTTCAGTTCAGATGGAGGAGACAGAAGCTGTATGATGAAGATAAATTAGGAAATGAGGAGACTATAGGGAACTTACAGCACGGGCTCTGCAGATAGGGCAGATGCTCAGTAATGAGGCTGTTGCACACAGCTCTTGGTGTACATATATTGCATCTCTCACATTTGTGTACCAGAACCCAGGTCTCCTTTGTACGATGCACAGGATGACCTTAAAAGTTTTGTCAACACTTTGTGTATGTTTAGGCTTATGTGCAGTGCCATTTTGCTTAGTAGAGCTTTTAACTGCCATGAAAGGGACATAAACAAGTCATCATGAGTCAAAAGAAGGGATTAAATAAGTGTTTCTTATGCAAAGTGTTGCTGCTGGTCATCCAGCAATATGAGCTGAATCTTGCTTCAGAATCTGTGATGTGCTGGAATTACTTGTTCAAAGCCAGAGCTGGGAAGCTGCTCTGTTGATATGGTGATGCAATCAGATTTTACTAGAGTGCTTGCTGCTAGCAAGTGAGTTACAAACTTTAAGGTGTTGTAGAACTGAGTTAATCTTAGTCCATTTCTGTTACTGTATTGAGAATTGTTCAAAAAAATAGAATCATAGAATTGTCAGAGTTGGAACGGACCTTAAAGATCATCTAGTTCCAACCCCCCTGCCTGGCAGGGACACCGTCCACTAGATCAGGTTACCCAGAGCCCCATCAAGCCTTGTCTTAAAAGCTTCCAGGGATGAGGCTTCCACAACCTCTCTGGGCAACCTATTCCACTAACACCCTAACAGTGAAGAACTTCCTCCTAATGTCTAATCTAAATCTACCCTCCTCTAGCTTACACCCATTTCCGCTGGTTCTATCACTGTCTGACCTCCTAAAAAGTCCCTCGCCAGCTTTCTTGTAGGCCCCCTTCAGATACTGGAAGGCTACAATAAGGTGCCCTCGGAGCCTTCTCCTCTGCAGACTGAACAATCCCAACTCTTCCAGTTTGTCCTCGGAGGAGAGGTGCTCCAGTCCTCTGATCATTCTCGTGGCCTTTCTCTGGACTCGCTCCAGCACCCCCATATCCCTCTTGGAATAGGGGCTCCAGAACTGGACACAATATTCCAGGTGGGGTCTCAAGAGAGCAGAGGGGGAGAATCACTTCCCTCGACCTGCTGGCCACGCTTCTCTTGATGCAGCCTAGGATACAGTTGGACTTCTGGGCTGCAAGCACACACTGGCTGCTCATGTTGAGCTTCTCATCCACAAACACCTCCAAGTCTCTTTCCTCAGGGCTGCTCTCAAGCCAATCCTCACCCAGCCTTCACAAAGCCAAAATGCTTTGTATCATGTCACTCCTGCTCAAAGAACTACAGCTGAGCTTGGTTGTCATTATCTTCTAGGTTCCTATTCTCACTGCAACAAGTCGCAGTCAGCAGAAGAGAGCAACAGGAAGCTGAGAACACAAATACTAATATTAACCTCTGTTTCGGGTTCTCTTTTTGGGGTTTTGTGGGGTTTTATGGCTTTTCTGTTTCTGGCTGCTGCTGATGTCATTGCTGTACTAAGGGGAGGGAAGGGCCTAGCCTGGCTTCCCATGGGCCCAGGGTTCTGGCTTGGTTCAGTGCCCTCCCTGGGAACCTGGAGGGTGAAGTGGAAGGAGGAAGTCATGAACTGCCTCATATTTCTCCAGGATAAGGCAGTTGGGAGCTGCTGCACAATCACTGCTGAACAGCACAGCCAGATTTATTGACTGTCCCACATAAATAAATATCAGAGGAACAATGAGCGCAGCACGATGACGACGCAGCAGTGCTGCAGAAAAGAACTGGAGGTTATTGTGAATGACAAAATGAACTCAAGTTCACAATGTCATCCTGTTGCAAAAAAACTAACATTGCTAGGGTATATAAACAGGAATGTTACATAGAGGACGTGCCCCCCTCCTCTGCACTGGTTAGGCTTCCAGTGTTGCCCTCTATGTTTCCAGAGGCGAGTGGATCAGCTGGAGAGAATCCAGATGAAAGCAAAAGAAAGCTCTAGAAATACAACCTAGGAGAAAAAGGTTGATGCCATTCCTTTCATTTGACAGAACATCTGTCTTAACAACTTGCAAGCTGTCAAGAGAAAGGGGATATTTTTTTCTCCCTACCTGCTGTTGGCATGGTCAGGATGTAGTGAGGTTAGATTGAAGCAAAAAGGATGTGATTTAGGCACTCCCCCCCAAAAAAGACAATACTTCTCCCGCACACACAGACTCCCCCACTTCGTAAAGAGGTGAGCAGTTGTTGCTGGAACAGATCAGTTGGGCAGATGGTGGGTTTCCATCACTGGGGCTCAAACTCATTCGTGAGAGGGGCTGGTCTGTCTGTGCTCTGAGAGGAGGAGGTGCTTGGTGCTGCCCAGCTGTAGAGGTGCAGACCCCTTGGGCCATGTTGCAATGTCAGAACCAGCCAACATTTTGTTCTTGTCCTGGTTACAAGTGTGGTGGGCTGGGGCAATTGGGAGCTCCTAACGGTACTTAAAAGTCCCGTTTCCTGAGACACTCCAGCTGCCTGTGTCATAGCCCACTCTGGAAGGAGCCACAATTACATGACAAGAGTTATGGCCAAAAGAATGAAATACTGACCAAAGTCAATCATCTTGCAGTCCTAAAAATGCCAATCCTAAGTGAGACCCTTAGAGCCCTCCGGGATTGCAGCAGGCTGTGATCTTCCCCTTGAGTTGAGATGCCTCTCAGGGTAGATATCTTGAGGACTTCAAAGAACAGATTTCATGGAGATTTCAGATAATAGATTTCACGAGGTTTTTCAAGATTGTCTGCTGAGAGATGCTGACGAAGGGAAGGGGTTCAAAGATGGTCTGCTGATAAATGCTGACATGCTGACAAAGGAGAATTCTAGTGGATTTTGTAAGGTTTCAAATATCATTTCTACAGATCTCTGTATATTCTTAATTTCTCTCTCGTGTGTCAATCTCTATGTCTGTGTGTGTATGTGTTTCTCTGTGTGTGATTTGATTTACGAAACTTTGTCCTAAGTCTCGGGTGAACCTAGCAAGTCACTGGGTTGGTTATAGCAAATTGTATTAAATCACTCCGATAACTGGCTGATCATTATGCACTGTTAAAAATAATACAACCTAATCTTGTGATTTACCATAATAAATCTTAAATTGCTGCCTCAAAGTTCTGTAGGAGTAAAGTAAGTAACAGAGTGACTCTTGTCATCAAACAATGTTAAGTTGCACTTTTACAAATTCATATTAAAATTGCTTTTGTTAACATCTCTGATGGTGTTTATTTAAGTGATCTAAATAACTCATCCACAACACCACCCCATTCACTGCAAGCTTGTGGTGTTGCCTGACCCCTCAAAGTCACCATGCCCCTTTCCATCCTGTCCCCATTGGCTGGTCACTGTCCCTGTGGCCTCAAGGCCATCAGGGGGGCAGTTGCCATAACAAAGCATGCAACAGCTCAAGTCTCTGAAGTCATAACTCAAACACAGGGTATGCACTTACATAATGTTTACCTGGATGTAAGCAGGACACAGTGCAGGACAAGGTGTTTCTCTTCATTGTGTCTGTGTCCAGGAGCCACTAGTGCTCACGCTTTGTGGACCATTCCTTTCATAATCAGTAACAGGACTTGCAAATCTTTCATTGTGGCTATTAGGCCTGCAGCTCAGCAGTGCCTCCAGCTCTCTTATGAATCTGGAGTGCACTCTGTATAGCATGCTTGCAAGGGACTTAGTACCCAGGCAGAGAATGCAAAAGCCCTTGTAGTTGCTGGACTCTTCCCCAACCCCAGTGCTGCAAGGGTCCATGGCTGAGCACAGCAATCTAAATTGCCCTGTATACTTTGATATCAGGTTGCAGCACTACATTTGCAGACACAGGTATTATGGGAGCAAATACCTGGGTAGTTAAAATGTCCCATAAGAACTTGGGCCTGTGATTGCAAGGTCACTGTCAGCTGCCTGAAGAAAGCCACATCAACTTTCTCAACCTGATCAGGTGGCCTGTAATAAACACCCACAACAGTATCACCCATGCTAGCCTGCCCCTTAATTCTCACCCATAAACTCTCAACTCGCCCCCCACCCACCCCTGGACAGAACTTAATACATTCTAGTTGTTCTCTCACGTAAAGAGCAACTCCCCCACCACGCCCTGTAGACCTATCTTTCCAAAAAAGGACATAGCCATCCATGACCACATTCCAGTCATGAGAGCTGTCCCACCATGTCTCTGTAATTGCCACCAGACCATAACTCCTTGACCGCACATAGATTTCTAACTCCTCCTGCATGCACTGGTCATTTCAGGAAGCGAGCTGAGCATGCCAAGTGTCGAGTTTTGCACCTGGGAAAGGCCAACCCCATGTACCAGTATAGACTGGGGACTGAGGTGTTGGAGAGCAGTGAAGGGGAAAGGGATCTGGGGGTCCTGGTAGATGGAAGGATGACCAGGAGCCAGCAGTGTGCTCTTGTGGCCAGAAGGGCCAATGGGATTCTGGGGTGGATTAGAAGGGTTGTGGCTTTAAGGGTCGAGAGAGGTTCTTCTCCCCCTTTACTCTACCCTGGTGAGGCCATATCTGGAATACTGTGTCCAGTTCTGGGCCCCTCGGTTGAAGAAGGATAGGGAACTGCTGGAGAGAGTCCAGTGCAGAGCCACAAAGATGATGAAGGGGCTGGAACATCTTCCTGATGAAGAAAGGCTGAGGGAGCTGGGTCTCTTTAGCTTGGAGAAGAGGAGGCTAAGGGGTCACTTCATCTATGCTCTTAAGTATGCGAAGAGTGCGTGTCAGGAGGACGGGGTCAGGCTCTTCTCAGTGGAGCCCAGTGACAGGNGCTGAGAGCACACTCTGTTCCCTCAGCCAGGTCATTAATGAATAGATTGAAAAGCACTGGTCCCAGTACTGACCCCTGAGGGACTCCACTAGACACAGGCCTCCAACTAGACTCCATCCCATTGACCATGACTCTCTGACTTCTGTCCTTCAACCAGTTCACATTCCACCTCACTATCCAATCATCCAGACCACACTTCCTCAGTGTAGTTGCAAAGATGCTGTGGGAGGCAGTGTCAAATGCTTTACTGAGATCAAGATAAACCACATCCACTGCCCTCCCATCATCTATCCACCCAGTTATGTCCTCATAAAAGGCTATCAGGTTGGTCAAACATGACTTCCCCTTGGTAAACCCATGCTGACTGCTCCTAATGAACCCCTTATCCTTGATATGCCTAGAGACAGAGTTAAGGATAAAGTGTTCCTTCACCTTTCCAGGGATGGCGGTGAGGCTGACCGGTCTATAATTATCCGGCTACACCTTATTCAGCTATTTAGTTCTGAGATGAAATCAAAATTGATCCTAAGTACAGGCAGATGGCTAAAGTAGCTACTGTATACTTTTGAGTCATTCAGTTACTGGCTTTGAGTAACTCTGAGTGGACTATGCCACCTTTCTGGCTCTTAAATAAAACATTTGCACAGCTTTATACAACCTAGCTGGAAGATCTTTTGAGCTGATTTTTCTACTTTGATTATGCAAAGACATAGCAGGTGCTATGTTCCATTTCAGGTGCATGCTGGGCAGTTAGATTGCTGGAAACACAACCATCATCGTGCTGTGATCCTCAAGCAGGTGTACTTACGTTTGGCACTGTGTGGCATTATGTCCTGGTTTGCTGTGTGAAGGAAATGCAGATTGATTTTGTGTGGGGCATTCTTCCAGGTCAGGGTCTTGCCTGTCAACATGACACACAACAGTCCTGTCCACGGGACAAGGCAGATTTAGCTGAGAATATGTACATTTTCAGAGTGCCCATCTGACCTGACCTGTAACAGATGAGGTTTGTCTCCTGCATTTCAGGAAACCTGCTGCAGTAGTATAAAGATAAAAATGCTGTGGGAATCGATAAACAAGTGATAAAATTCATGAGAGTTAAGGAGGTTTTGTGGCTGTTTGATCATCTAAATGAGAGATTAACAACAAATTGATTTAAAAAAAAAGTGAAAATCACATATTTGGCTATTAAAAGCTGATTCAACTGGAAACACAGAGACCAAACAGCCCTGAACCGGCTGGGGCTGTACTGGTGTCAGAAAAGAGCAGACAGGAATTGCTGAAAATAAAAGCACAATGTGAAGCTGTAGCTTGTAAAGTTATTTCTTATTGACTCTGGCTGATTTTTGTGCAGAGTACCAGTTGGATATCTGTCCCTGGAGCAGTGGACCCTGAATAGGGGTGTAGGGCACATGAGCAAATCTCTACTGGTGCATGTTCTACCTGCAGCCTGATAGAGACACTAGTCTGTCAGTGCAGCCATGCTTGAGCCAGGGCTCCACTCAAGCAGCTATTTATCAGTCCTGCTTTGTAAGTGTGGCTAGTCCTGGGAGAGGGAACTATTTGCTCTTGCTAGTTTGGCCTCTGTTCACTCCTGTTTCAGTAGTGCTGGTACAGGAGTGAGACAGTACCAAAAAACACCATTGAAGCCACCACTGGTTTCTTTTTTCACTGGGAAGAGGGAAAAATCAATTGCTCAAACTACACAAGAAAGAGGGAGTCGAAGAGATATGCAACGAGGTTCTTATGGGGGAAGAACTGCTTAGACAGAGAAGCAAAGTGCAGGAGGGAGGCTAGTCAGTGGTACAGAGGTCCTGGCAGCCAAGATAGCCAGCTACCTTGCTGAGAGAAATGCAGCCTGCAGAGTATGCTGCCTCTTTCACTGCACCATGCAAGAGGTGGCTTGACCTTATTTGTAGCATACGAAGTGCTGAGCCGTGTATTCATGCTTCAGCCTGGAAGGTTCTATGCACAAGTTGGCAAAGGCCTTGAGGCCCCACATGAATACTAGAAGCATCCAGGGAAGCATCCATAGAAGGACTGGCCTCATGCAATGAGAGGAGAAAAGCACAGTAATAGCAGGAGAAACACACTGACCCCATTGTACACCACCATCCCCCCTCCACTTTCTGGCCAGGTTCTTGGCCTTACGTAACTAGATCTACCTGTGTCTGCAGAGCCACATTTTTTTCCCCTCTTGGCAGCAGGGTTTCACCATGCCCTCCCCTGAACCCCACTGCTGTGTGCAGTATTACAGATAGAGCTCCAGTTGCGTCAGCTTCAGGGTTATTGTTAAGCAGAACATGCAGCATTGTCCTTGAGGCCTCCCAAAGCCACATTTAACCCTGGCAGGGCTTCAGCATGGCAAGAGATGAGGACAGCTAGGGAAAGCAAGAAAATAACCCATACATGCCTGGAGAAGGCCTCGATGTGTGGCATATTAGGGCATGGACGCTGGTTGCTGATGGCAGTCAGAATCATTTTATTATTCCATAAGTTAGAATGTATACTTTTAGAGAAAGGGTAATGACCAAGTACCTTCATACAGAAAGGGCACTGACCAAGCAGTAAGTAACACCTTCATACACAAAGTATACTGACCAATTAGCAAGTGACACTTTCATATACAAAGGATACTGATCAATTAAGAACTAACACTTAACAGAAAAAAACAACTACCATAAATGTAATAAAAACAGTGCGCTTGGAAGAAATGTGAATGTGATAAGACTAATGCTGTGAGGTGCGGGGAGGATAGCATGCCAAGACTGTGTAGGGTGTCAAGGCCTCAGTGTACTAGCTGCAAAACTGCTAGCTGACTCCCACTTTCTCTCTCAGTCTGTCTAACTTCTTTCTTGTGAGAAACTGACCTCTGCTTTGTCTAGTTTCTCTCCTGCAGGAGCCTGGCCTTTGTGGCCTATAATGACATACCACATCTCCCCCTTTTTTATTTTATAATTTTTCCTAAACAAAGCGATATTGATGTATGTATTCTTAACAGCTTCTTGAATTACTGTTTGGAAAGCAAGGGAAACAGCTATGATTCGTGTCAGTAAATGAGACAAATGAGTTATTGCCACCTCAAGAAAGAGGAAAAACGAACAAGTTGTAAAACCTAATTGCACCCCAAACAAAGAGATAGAGCAGACCATTCGTAAGGTCATCAAGACCAGAAGCCATATACCATCTCTGTTTTCCCAAAATTTAATTATGGTAGAATTTTAATCTTTTTAGATGCCTTGTAGTCCAAGAATGTGTGAATTATAGAGAACTATCACTGTTGTAGAGATGACGACTTAGCTTAATTGTGACAAAAAACATATGTTGAATACCTGAAGTAGTGTGACTCATAGAGAACTATCACTGTTGTAGAGATAATGACTTAGCTTTAATTGTAACAAGAAACATATGTTGAACACCTGAAATAGATGATGTAATGCCTAAAATAAATATTGGACACTAACACTGCATGGTGTGACAGGCCTGGGGGTAGTTCTCCAACCGTTACCCAGCGCTGTTGCTTTTATCATATAATAAATTCCAATTTAAAACTGATTTTCTCCTGAGACTTTGTTTCTCACAAATTTATTTTGAGTCTTTATGTCCATATTTTTCACACCAATAATCAAGCAATTACACAAAAGCTATATTTCCTTATCTCTAAAGGCTATAGTTAAGTATTTGCAGGGCACTTTAACTCTCAACTGATATGTTTCTGTTAATATTACTTTTCTGATATTTTCTCTCATGGTCTCGCACCAATAAGCAGGACGTTGTCTCTGTCCCAAGGCCTTTCTTCAGTCATGGCAAAGGTAGAATTTATCTCATTCATCTCCATAATTTCTCCTGCTTTATTTATAAAAAATACTTGATTAATGCTACGATTAACCATAAGCTTTGTACACACTGCAGAAAACATGGATGCTCCTTTTTTCTCTTTTAAGCTTATGTGTTAAAATTATTGATATGTTTGGTGTTAATAGTGTAAGCCTTCCAAGGCTGCATGGTCCTCCTTTGTTATGTGATGGAATCTCAGGCCATGGTCTGTCCCTGCAAATTATTAAGTGCAGTATAATTATACCATATGTTTTTATTATGATAAACTGGCAGAGTATACAACATACAATACAACCAAAGATTATAAGCAATACAACAAGTGAACATAAGCTGATTTTTAGAAATATAATGAGTCCAAAACAATTGTGAAATGTTGGTACTTCCAGATTTTCCCATACTGTGGAAATGGAGTCCATGACATGATTTGAATTTCACCTGTAAGGTGTGCATCTCTGACTCCTGGGAGTACAAAACAGTCCTGTCCATGTTGTTGATGACTGTCCTAAAAGCAGAGCTGAACAGTTCTCACCCACAGGTTCAGACACCTTTGTTAGATGCTGCACAGCCCGTTGCTGAAAAAAGATGAGCCACTTGGTGCAACATACATGCGGATCGATTGTCCCTTTTTTAATAGTTTGGTGGAGGTCCATGATGGTAAAACACTGTAGCCAGTGCTGACAGGCATCATGGCTTTTTTCTGTGTGTGCTGTGGCCACTATAAATGCAGAAAAGGAGTCCACAATGATATAAACAAATTTGTGTGTCCCAAAGTAGTCACATGTGTGTGCCATAACTCATGGTTGCAAGAAAGCTGTTACTGCTTTTGTAGGGCTTTAGGATTTTGATGATAAAATGAACATGATCCCGGCAGGAGCATGACCTTGCAGGGGAAGGTAGGGGGAAGGTTGAGAGAACTGGCAGCAGTGAAACTGTGAGTTGTTCAGGTAAAAGCAACTGCTTGGTCCCTACATTTTTGTTTGGGTTAGTGTTAGTATCTAGTTAGTGTTGGTGTTCTCAAAAAATAGCTGGTTATTCACTTTAACACACACTCAAACACATACATACACTCACATGTATTAAAAAGCCTTTTCTCTACTGTCAGTTAAAGCTTTAAATATTTCTTCATTTTTTTTCCAAGATAAAGTCAGAATGCAGCTTCCAATCCTCCAGAACACAGCTCCCAAACCTCCTTTTTTTTTTTTCCCCCTGGAACAATCGATCCACTTGCGGTGGGCCCTCCACAAGCACATATGAAGTCCCATTGGGGCTTCGAGCGGGGGAATGCTGTAGGCTGAGTTGCAACTCGAGTGTTACACCCTTTTTTTCTTTTTTCCTCCTGGATATACCATCCTTTAATAAAATAACATTTTTCTCCTAAAAATTCTATCTTGAATGTTTTTATTTAAAATTATGCAGTGTCTTGGCTTTCTACACTTCCTCCACTGATCCTACTACTCCTCCCCAGTGCTTTCCTTTTTCCGGGTTGACAGGACCCGGATCTAGAGGGTCCTTTGTCTCGCTAAATTCACTTTCCACATATCTTGATAGTAAGGCACTCAATACAGAGCCAGTAGTGGTGACTGATGTCACAGATTGTGATGGCAACAGAGGTGCTGAGGGAACTGGTGTTGTAATTGTAAATGGAGTTTCACTATGGCTGCTGTGTACAGTCTCTTGTACGATGTTGTTCTGGGCTTGCCACAGGGCTGCCGCTATTTGCCACCAAGCTGTTAAATGTTTTCTTGCTCTTGGATCTTTGTTAGAAGCAGCCTCATGCAATTGTTTATTAGCCTCTTGCCAAGCCGTTAGTTAGAATGTACCATCTGAGACAAAGTCTGGTACTTCAGTGCAAGTCTGTTTTATTAAAGTCACAAAGTCAGGATCTGACAAGCGTGTTTCTGTTGCTGGGATATCTCCTGCTTTCTTCCCTTCTCTTAAGCCAGCCCATTTATCAAGGGAGTCAGGGGGATATAAATCTGGCTGTTTTATAGGGTTTATCCAGTCAGGATCAAAGGAGTCCTTAACAGGATCTTCCAATGAATGGGAGGGAAAGGCTGAGCAAATTTCAGGGACTAATGGTGGGGGGGGCAGGAGACACTTTTTCACCTGAGCGATGTTCGGGGAGTGACAGCAGGGGCGGCAGGGGTGTGGGAGGTGGTTTTGAAGTACAGGAGATGTCTTGTTCCCCCTGTTTTGAACTTTTTCCTCCCTTGCCATTTTCTTGAGGTTCTGTGTGATTTTAAGAGCTTCATAAACAACCCGCCAGGTCCCCAAACAGTCAATTAGCTGTCTTATCATCCTGAGTTGCACAGTCCTGTAACTTAACACCAGCACAATCCCAAATAGGCACGTCATAAATCATTTTAGGACACGCAGATCGTTTTGTGTTAAACATAAAAGCATTCTTTGTAGAGCAACATTATCAGCATTTTTTCCTTCACTTCTAAACATTTCTTTAAAAAGTTGTAAAATATTTTTCTGCTCTTGTGTTAAATGATTTCCCATACTTAGTCCACAGCCGCTTACCTTCACCCAGCGAAAGGTATTTGCTCGAGCCTTCCCACGCTTCTTCTGAGCACAAATCTTTTCTCTTCTTCGTCGCCTCTTTCAGTGATCCTACGTTTGGCTGTGCTATGCCACCAGATCCTTTTTTCTTTTCTTCTTTTTTCTTTTCTCCTTTTTTCCTTCTTTTTTCTTTTCTTCTTTTTTTCTTCTTAGGATATATTCAGTCCCTGTTTGGGCACCATTTGTGACGTATTGGACACAGACCCCTGTTGCTGATGGCAGTCAGAATCATTTTATTATTCCATAAGTTAGAATGTATACTTTTAGAGAAAGGGTAATGACCAAGTACCTTCATACAGAAAGGGCACTGACCAAGCAGTAAGTAACACCTTCATACACAAAGTATACTGACCAATTAGCAAGTGACACTTTCATATACAAAGGATACTGACCAATTAAGAACTAACACTTAACAGAAAAAAACAACTACCATAAATGTAATAAAAACAGTGCGCTTGGAAGAAATGTGAATGTGATAAGACTAATGCTGTGAGGTGCGGGGAGGATAGCATGCCAAGACTGTGTAGGGTGTCAAGGCCTCAGTGTACTAGCTGCAAAACTGCTAGCTGACTCCCACTTTCTCTCTCAGTCTGTCTAACTTCTTTCTTGTGAGAAACTGACCTCTGCTTTGTCTAGTTTCTCTCCTGCAGGAGCCTGGCCTTTGTGGCCTATAATGACATACCACCTCCATGAACTTCTGAAGGTTGCTCATGTTAGGCTTCAGTAAAAGAAGAGAGAAAACAGTTTAGAACTGTGCAGCTCCCAGCAGAAGAGTCCAGGCAGCTTCAGCACAGGACATTCCTTTGTGCAGCATTTTTGAAAGGTGTTATTCTTTATCCAAAACCCACTGGAGGTGGCTGCTGTAGGAGGCCTGCCAGCTGATCTGGGGCTGGAGACTCTGGCTGGACCTACTGGCTGCACTCCACCACCTCTCAACCTGCCTCCCCCCACAAGTCCCTGGCACTGTGGCCAATATTTGTGGCGCTGTGGCCAACAGCAGTAACAGTAACACCACCCCAGCCCCAGTGCTCAGGGGAAGGGCCACCTGGGGAGGTGCAGCCTTACGGCTGGTGGTGTAGTGAGCATGGGTTGAGCACAAATTGTCCTTTCTCCTTCTACACAGGAACAGGTGTAAGCAGGCAAAAATCATAGTGGCTGCTGGCCTCTGCAGTGAAGGTGTCAGCAGTCTGTTTGTAAGAAGATTAGCAGGATCCCTCTTGTGATAAATGACCGAGTCCCAAAGGAGATTACAAATGGAACTTGGTTTATTGAGCGAATAGAGGCAAGCAAACAGCGTTGGGTGCGCAGGGAGTCTCCACTCCACCAGAACGCACACCGTGTAGTTCTTTGTTTCGGTTTATATTTACTATACTAATACATATTCATACCTATTTCTTAAAAGAGGCTGGTCTAGGTAAATGGGTTCCTGGAATAGGCGTGCTCTTCTTGGCGCATGCTCTTCTCATTACTTGGGGTCTTATCTGCTCCCCTTTGGTGGTCATTGGATGAAGTTAGTAGTCTTCCTCAACTTGTCCTCCAGATGAACTTAGGTTCTGCTCATGTGCTCTTGATATCTTCCTTATACAGCTTTAAGCAGTTAGTAACAGACTGGTTTAAACCAGCTTATCAGGATGTTAACTGGGTGTCTTTCGCAAGATGCAGGAACTATACCTTGTCTTTTAGCCATTGTGTTTGCTAATTCAAGCATGCAGTTATACAAAGGAATGCAGGAAAAGAGGTCGGTTTCCATCCTTTTACCCCAGGATGGATCCATATTGGCACCAATCAAATTTGTACATTTCACACTCTTGTTCCTGAGCAACTCTTTGACCTCTGGCCATTTGCTGTCAAGGCAGTAAGGGAAGACTTGAAGGAGCCATGGGAAGACAGAGAGAGTGCAGATGCCTCTCTTATTTATCCCAGGCCTGCAGGAGTCAAGGAACAGGAAGTCATAGATTTCACATCGCTTAGCAAAACTGGGCCTTATAAGAATGGTTCTTTGCAGTATCATCAAAAATGAAGAATTGCATCATTTCTGTTAGCTGCCAAAATATGAGTTTGCTTGAGCCTTGCAGCAACAAAAGGAAGAAAGAAAGAGAAAAAGAAAGGAAGAAAGAAAGAAAGGAAAAAAAGAAAGAAAAGAAAGAAAGGTAGAAAGAGAGAAAGAAAAGAAAAGAAAGAACACAAACCTATGTCAACTTAGGCTCCCTCTAACCCTCCAAGTCCTGGTGCCTCCAAGACGCCAGCTAGGGAAGTGCCTGCCTGCCTCCATTCAGCCTATGGAGTAAGATGTCTCCATACTGTAACAATGCCACAAACTGTCTTTTCTCAGCTGGTGCATTGCAAGACTAGATCCTTTGAGTTAAGGACAGATTGATGCTTTTTGCAGGCTTTGGGGTCCATCAATCTACTCTTGGTGCATTACAAGGTGCTAGTGATGGAATACCTGGACTCTGTGCAGCTTTGTCCCCTGCAATCTTTGAGAATTGAGGGAAGCAGTCCAAACGGTGACAGCCCCGGACCTCCAGGAAACTGAGCTGTGGCACTCCGTAGGCTGCCCTCAGAAAGAGTTAATGGACAAACATGTTTCAGGTGTTTGAAGTGAACATAGTTGCTATGGGGAGGAGGGGGCGTTTTGGGGTGGGGAGAGCAGCCCTCTCTGTGAGCCAATGGCTAAACGATTCAGTCCCAACGCCCAGTTTTGGGGCTTATTTCATGGGCAAGAATTTGCAGGAAATTCTTCTTAAGGGGATTTTTCCTGAAATAAAAGTGGGGACTGGACTCCCAGGCTCTTGGTGGTTCCCTTGCTGTGCTGTAGAAGGTAAAGTGCTATTCTCTGGTACCTTGCTTTTTTTCCCCTCCCTCCCTTACCCCATGAGGAGAAGTGGGGTGGTCTTCCCTGGCTGCCTACATAAAAGGTGTCCATAGTGCCTTTGTCTGCATCTCCCCTTTGCATGAAACAGTATTGCATGGTGGTGTGAAGGCTGTGCTGGGATAGACTTGGTACTATGTGTCTGGGACTCAGAGCTGCTCTTGACCTGAGATATATAGCTCATTTCTCTGCTCAGTTTTTGTGTAGCCCTGCTGCATGTTTATTTAGCTGCCTTTGTTTTGGAGGAAAGGAGATCCAGAAGGTCTTGGCAGTGGAGAAGCTGAAGTATTGCTTTGTGACTCAGGTCAGCCATAGCTGCTATAAGCAAGCTAAAGAGACACTGCTGGCAGAGTTAACTGCAGCAGCATGGGGCATGTCTAGGTGGAAGCCTCACTGAAGCAATGAAAAAGTTGTTCAGATGACAAATCTTGCCTCAACCAGGTAACCCTACAACACTTCCAGCTTAGTCTCTGCAGCAAGGAAGGAGCAATGGTGTTGTGACTATCCACAAGCATGAGGCTAAGTAACTATATTAGGAAAGGGTCACTGTTGACTGAATTGCCTTTCAGTGGAGCAGGGAAATAAGGCAGTACAGGGAGCACAAGCAATTTGTGGCAGGGTTACAAGACTGTGCCAATATCAGCAAGCGACTCAGGGCATGCCTGCCTACCCCGTGCCCTGTTCCTAACCTTCTGCAGGTGGAAAGCCCTAAGTCAGCAGCAGATTGTAAGGCTTTTGCTGGCTGCTTCTGGCACGTGCTCTGGGTATACATGCTGGGGTGTATAAGTGACTTCTGTGTGCTTTTTGGGGGTCTAGAAGGCAGCTGTTCCTCTGCTGTGCTTTGCTTCTTACCTGCCCTTGGGCAAGACTTCAGGCTCTTAACTTGGGCCAGTGCCATCTCCCTGGCTTCCATCTTGCCTGGATCAGTCTTGCTCCATTTTCTAAGCACTGGTCTAGGGTCTCTGGGCTGGGCTGTTGCTGCTCCTTGTTGCTCCGTTGACAGAGGCAAGTGCCTGTAACCTGTGGTCTGCCACTGCTGAGTTTCTTCTGTTAATATTGGACCAGAACCACCTTTTTTGGCATCTGAGATTTGACTTAAACAGTGCTGCATTTCTGTCTGCAGACTGCAGGGACATTTTGGATGTGAGCACTTATAATGAGTGGTTGTATCTTGGGCAAGTTGATAGCTGGAGGGAGGAGGTGACTTGGTAGCCAGGTGACCTGGCCCCTCTGTCAGCAGAACATTGTAGTCTCTGCTTGACTGCAGATTCAGCATGCTGATAATTTCTGGCCACTACTTTTAGTGGGGCCTTCTACTCCTCAGCACAGCAAGTCCATACTAGGCAGTGGCACATCTAGCACAGAGAGGTGCCCTTGTCTTTCCCACTGCATTGTACTCTCACTTGTACGTGGGGTTTCACTCCATCTTGTCCCCAAATACAGTCCTATGTGCTGCTGCTGAGGTGTCAATAGACTACTAGGATCTACAGGATTCAGAAGTTTTATGTTTGGAGAGTTGTGGGCTATGTCCCCACATGGGTAGATCTCTTGGCCCCTTGGTTGAAGAAGGATAGGGAACTGCTGGAGAGAGTCCAGTGCAGAGCCACAAAGATGATGAAGGGGCTGGAACATCTTCCTGATGAAGAAAGGCTGAGGGAGCTGGGTCTCTTTAGCTTGGAGAAGAGGAGGCTAAGGGGTCACTTCATCTATGCTCTTAAGTATGCGAAGAGTGCGTGTCAGGAGGACGGGGTCAGGCTCTTCTCAGTGGAGCCCAGTGACAGGACAAGAGGCAATGGCTGTAAGCTGCAGCATAGGACATTCCGTGTGAATACACGTAGAAATTTTTTCCCAGTGAGGGTGACAGAGCACTGGCACAGACTGCCCAAACAGGTTGTGGAGTCTCCTTCTATGGAGGTATTCAAAACCTGTCTGGATGTGCTTCTGTGTGACCTGGTCTAGGGAATCCTGCTGTGGCAGGGGGTTTGGACTAGATGATATTTCGAGGTCCCTTCCAACTCCTAATATTCTGTGGTTCTGTGATTCTGTGATGTGTTGACTAAACCCAGGAAATCCACTTCACACTGACAGCTCTCAGGATGGACTCGTACCTGATCCAAGTGAATGGCCATGGAGATCATGCACCTGTGCTGGATGTTCATGTCAAGACCAATGGGAACAGCATGTCGCTGGGGAAGGTGAAGGGCCGGAAGCCAAGATGGGCTGTCAGGGCTTCTGAAATGTCAAAGAAGACTTTCAATCCTGTCCGAGCCATTGTAGACAGCATGAAGGTAGAGCCCAACCCAAAGAAAGCTATGATCTCCTTGTCTTTAGGTGAGCAAAGTGCAGTGGCTGAAGTCTCTAGGCAGTGGGGTCAACTGTGTGGCTGGCAGATTGCAGGGCTCTGAAGCACAAAGCTTGTGCAAACACCCAGAGATAGGCCAGACAGCCACACAGGTGTTTGCCTATCACAAGACCAGTAAGACCTTTATTGCTTTTCAATCTTTTAAAAGGAGACCCAACTGTCTTTGGAAACCTTCCCACAAATGATGAGGTCACACGGGCCATGAAGGAGGCTTTGGACTCAGGACGTTACAATGGTTATGCTCCATCTGTTGGTAAGTTGACAAAGCTCTTCCTGTGAAAGTAGAATGAAGGCATGTGCCAGCTTTTACCTCGCAGCAGGTATATGGAGCCAATGGACACCTTTCGAGTAGCACCCTGCAGCTGCCCTCATCAATAGTCCTATCAGGACACAACTACCTGTGTCTCCCAGATGTACCTGAAAGCCCTTCCCTGTATGATCTATTTGAGGCCCAGAACCTCCTAGAGATGCTGTCTGCTCCTGAGCCATTAAAGCAGTCAGAGTTTCAGGCACTCAGAAAGGCACAGGGCTTTGTCTTCCTGCTGTGGGTTGCTGCAAAATTCCCTCCTGATCTACCTTCACCAAGACTCCCCTTGGGCTGCCTGACCTCATGGACTGCGTGCGCCTTGTTTGAAATTAGTGCAAAAAACATGCAGAGAGCATAAATCATGCCCATCTCACAGGATATTCCATGTGGTGACAGGGAGGGCTGCCCCTGTGCCACCACTAAACAGTGAAGGCCATGCAATAGAACTTGGCCTCCTGCTGGGTCAAAGCAGCTCCATGGCTATCCTCTACACTGCTCTTGCCAGTTCTGTGTGCAAGACATGATGGGGCCAGAACCTGCCTCCCTGCCCAGAGTCTGTCATGTCTCCCAACCTGCCTGGCCCAGCCTCAGGGATGCACCATATTTGGCCTGAGGCAGGACACTCTCTGCCAGCTTGGCACAGTACCACAAATGGATGAGCTTCCCCTGGCTGGGTGGTAGCTGTGAACCTTTTACTAGCAAGAAAAAGGAAATAGTCTGTAAAAAGTGCTCTCCCATTTCTGGCTTCTCTTTCCTCAGGCTACCAGTCCTGCCGGGAAGCAGTGGCTGCATACTACAGCTGCCCGGAGGCACCACTGGAGGCCCAGGTACTGATGCCCAGCTGAGGCACTCCCACTGCAGTGCTGTCAGGGTGCTGCTCTCCATGGCTAGATTGCACAGCATAGGTCACTGTCCCAGCTCTCTCCCTCCCCTGCTCATCTGTGGTACTGAAGGCTAGCCCATGGCCTTGTCCCACAGTGGCCTCCTGCTGCTCTCACCCTTGTCCTGAGCCCTTCTCCTCCACCCTCCTCAGGAGAAGGCTGAGCTCTCCATCTGTTGGAGGTTTCTTGTTTTCAGTCAGGCTCTGGACTTGTCTTTTTGGCTGAGAAGCACTCTCAGTTGGCAGAGCCTGGGCATTATGACACTCCCACATGGTTGGGGCACTTCAGAGAGGCTGAGATTTCCACTGATTCCTATGTTGTCTTTGCAGGATGTCATCTTAACGAGTGGCTGCAGCCAGGCCATAGAGCTTGCCTTGGCTGTGTTGGCTAACCCAGGCCAGAACATCCTGGTGCCACGACCTGGCTTCTCCCTTTACAAGACTCTGGCATTGTCTATGGGGATTGAAGTGAAACTCTACAATCTCTTGGTAAGTGGTGGCAAGCCTGGAAGGGGCAGTTCTGATACTTCTGCTGCTCAGAAATACCTTGGCCCTGCCTGGGAAGTGGTGAAGGTAACCTGAACAACTCTGGGCACCTATAACACCTCAACCTGTGTGGCAAGTCCAGTTCCTCAGCTGTTGCTTCTCCTTCACTTCACTAGCCAGAGAAGGCCTGGGAAATTGATTTGGAGCACTTGGAGTCTCTGGTGGATGATAAGACAGCTTGCATCATTGTGAACAACCCATCGAACCCTTGTGGCTCTGTGTTCAGCAAAAGCCACCTCCAGAAGATCCTGGCAGGTGAGCCTGCCTGTGTGTATCTGAGGCATGGTGCAGTCTAAGTGTCTGCTCACAGAGTCCATGTCTTGATCACTGTAGCACCGTGGCCCAGGGCTTTGCTTATCTGCTTATGTCTTACTACAGCTCAGGAAGCAGGGCTTGCTCAGTGTGAAGGTGTTGCCTTCTCTGGGCAAGTACATGTAGACCGTTCATCTTACTCTTCCTCAAACACTCTGTGTGGCTTGAACTGCTCATTTCTCCACTCTGCCTCTGAAGAGGAAGAGGGTTCATAGGAAGCCCTGTGCTTCCTGACCCCTGGTCTGCCAGTGGAAGGTTGTGCTGCCTGCCTCCACAGTTGACAGCAGAACTAGGCTTAGCCAGGGCAGAGATCTCCAAATGAACAGACTGTTGGAGGAAGATAAGGACCCTCTGCCCTGGCACAGAGCTTTCCTCAGAGCCCTGCCAGGCCCAGCAGCAAGGAGTTAGTCTGCTCCCATGGAGCTGAATGTCATCTCTCCCACAGTGGCATCAAGACAGTGTGTGCCCATTCTTGCTGATGAGATCTATGGAGACATGGTGAGTGTCTGTTGCAGTCCTCTGCACCCACATACTGCCTGTCTTTTCTGATGCACTTGCTCTTTGGCCATGGCAGCCAGGTCTCCAGAGAAGTTGTGGCATATGAGGAGGAGACTGGCCTTTGCGGTCTATAATGACATACCACAGTGAGTGACAGCTCCAGTCCTCTATCCTGTGCCTGGGTCCATGCCTGGAGCTCTCAGTACTCTGGTGTGCAGTGGCTTGCTTTTATGAGTGCACTTACCATGTTCTTACCTTGAAGCTAGGAGCTTTCACCATCAATTTCCCATCACTTCACTGCCTCCCTTGTGCCTCATGCACACACCTGCAGCTCTCCTAGTGAGAGGCAGGGACAGCCATAATACAACATCCTGTCACAGGTGTTCGCTGACTGCAAATATGAACCTCTTGCAACTCTCACCACCAATGTGCCAATCTTGTCCTGCGGTGGCTTGGCAAAGCGGTGGCTAGTCCCTGGCTGGCGGATGGGCTGGATCCTAATTCATGACAGGAGAGACATCTTTGGTAATGAGGTGAGAACTGGGGGAGGGCAACTGATTGTCACTGTCACAGCAACAGACCTGCACTGTCTTCACTGTGTGGATCTCCAAGGCTTTAGCTGATACAAGCATGTACTGCTCTTTTGCTCTTACTTGAATGTTACCCAATTACTTGCATATTTTTCTGCACCTTTAGGCTTTTCATGTCCCTTCCTTACTCCATCTGCTTCCATATGTGGCCTTCTACCCACATCTACAATGTGACACTCTCCTTGTCTCTGCTACTTCTCTCTCTATGCCTTGTCCTTTTTGTGTGCTTCCAATTCCTTCTCTTCTTCAGTGTTCATGGCTTATCCAGCATGTGGAGTCCATGTGTGCTTTTATATGGTTTTGCTTAAAGGTAAGAACAAAACGTCTTTCAGTGCTGCCAGTGCTTTATCTGGCTATTTGTTAAACTGTGTTACTGCAATGACCTTTCCACCTAGAGAGCTTCCTGCAGAGGAAGAGGGAGAAGAGAGGACCAACTGAGTGAGCAGAACAGCTAATGTTGGTTGTCCCTACCTGCCTTTGAAAGTGTGGATTGTGGGCCCAAACCTAAGGAAAATGCAAATTGGTATTTGGAACAGCTCTGGCTTTATTTGTATTGTCTATATTCCATCCTGGTTTCAGTCAGATTGGGAAGCTCCAAAGGTTGTCTCTGATGGCATTACAATCTGCAGCTGAGGAACAGAGTGATGCTGAAAATAGTCTGTAAATATCTGGCATATAGTCAGGCAAATTTTCTTCAGTACTATGTAGGTTCACTGAAGAGAGTAGTCTGAACAGCTGTAGATAGACTGAGAGTAGGCCTTGGAGCAGTTTCCTTCGGGGAAGCATAGTTTGAGCTACAAATATCACCATGGTTGGGTTATTGGTATTTTTTTTTTCTTTTAATCAGATCAGGGATGGCCTACTAAGATTGAGTCAGAGGATCCTAGGACCCTGTACAATTGTCCAAGGAGCACTGGAACGTATCTTGCGCCGAACACCCCCTGAGTTCTACCACAACACCCTCAGCATCCTAAAGGTAAACAAGCCATAACAGGTCAGCACAGTTGGTTCATGGATTTTTTGGAGGGAGTCATATCTCTTTAGCTCATCACCCCTCCCACAAGGTGCAGTTCTGTCTGTGAGTAGGAAAGCCCAACAACTCCAGTCCAGCAGCAGACATGGTAACTGGGGCAGAAATATGTTTCAGGCAGCCCAGCACCGAAGCTGGTGAGCCAGAGGATGGGATGTTTGACACTGACTTGCTGACCTCAGCTCAGTCAAACTTGCTGTACGCAAGGCCATGATCACCCATGCTGTTTGCATTGGTTATCCCTTTGTTTGCAGTGGGCAAACCTGTTTATCATCCTCATCCAGAGCTAGGTTTTCATTTGCTGAGCTGCTTCCTGGAATTTCTCCTGTTTTGAAATTTTTCCTTTCGGCTTTTCAGTCCAATGCTGACCTTTGTTATGCTGCCTTATCGGCTATTCCTGGCCTCCAGCCTGTCCGACCCTCTGGAGCCATGTACCTCATGGTAAGTGAGGAGAGTGACATGCCATTTCCAGAACATCGAGGCTTGTGCTAGGTCTCCTTGCCAGTGCTTGTCAACAGTTTCAGACTGGTGTTTGGCACCAAGTCTCCATTACCTTGCATTTTGACATTGCCCTGTGTAGTAGATGCATCCTTGATCTCTTTAGAAGGCTAGAATATGTTGTTCACTTCTCACATAGCTAAGGCTGGTACATTTCACTCACTTGCTCTCACACAGAACTCCCTGACTTGCACTTTGCAAGCAATGTTGTTTTAGCTGGCTTTGAAGCCAGCTGGCAATGGGAAGCCCTTATGCTATAAATCAGATTATACCTCCTGCTGAAGATGTAACCTTCTTCCTACTAGCATGTCTGTCTTCTGCCTATGCTGTTACCTCCTTTTCTGCCTTTTTCCATATCTGTTTTTTTTTCTTAACTTTTTATGATGTGGTTAAATTTCCTTCTTCATCTTAAATTCAACTGATACATTTAAGACTCTGCAGTTGAACACATTTTTAATCTCTTTTTTTTTTTTCTGTCTCATACTACCTCCATTGTTTCATCAGTTTTTACAAATGTGGACCCAGAACTGGAGAAAACTGCAATTTCAATCTCACTCATGTTCTGTAGATAAGTCTTTATCAGTTGACCCTTTTTCCAATCTTCCCCAGAACTACACAGATCATTCTGCTTATACTCTGTGTAGAGGAACAGCTCTAAAAACCTTCCACACCTATTGATATCTGCAGTATCTATGGCGTTTTCTGCATGAAATCTCTCTCACTTGGTTTAAGAGTATTTTTCTGAGGTGTTTAAAAAAAGTATTTCGTTATAAACAAATTGTCAGGTTATCACTATTTTTTGTGATAAAGGGTCAGCCTCTTTCTTTCCAAATACAGAACAGAAATATTTATTAAACTTTTCAGCATTTGTGTCATTTTTACCAGTTATCACAAACAGAGTAAGTCCTTGTAGGATGATATACTCTGTTCTATTCTAAAATATTGATATATTTTTTAAGAAATCAAAATATCAATTAGTCTTTTTATTACCGTACATATTTCTTGCATGACAGAATTATTAATGCATATTGACTAGAGTTCTCTCCCAAGCTTTTTTTCAATATCTTATTTATTCTTTTCCACTTCTAATTGGTTACTGTATCTTTGCCATTAGGTTTTTTACTGAAGTTTTCCTTAACTGAAATTCCAGCTTCAGGTAGTTAACAAATACTTAAAGAAGTCTGAATTTTCATTTATGTTTCTATTTGTGGCTTACATTCCAGTCAGCCCAAATCATGAGCAAAAACTGAGGGCAGACAGCTGCACTTGGCTGAGAAGTTGTTGGGCCATGTGGTTAAGCAGGGACACTGCAGATAGTTTTGGTGTCCTTGGTTGCAACATTAACAGTTGGACTAGATGACCTTAAATGTCTTTTCTAATCTAAACAATTCTGTGATTCTATTCTATATGTCCCTCGGCTGCAGGTTGAGATTGAGATGGAGCATTTCCCTGAGTTTGAAAATGATGTGGAGTTCACTGAGCGACTCATCTCAGAGCAGTCTGTTTTCTGCTTGCCAGCCACGGTGAGTCTAACACTGAGAGTCCTCGGGAGATGTGGGGTCAAAGCATGGGGAGAGAGGCAACAGAGGTTTGCAGGCCTGAGCTCTGAGAACAAGCTGGGAGTTGTGTGTGCAGTGCCTGTGGTCTGTAATGGTGTGTATGTACTGGCTCTGTCCTCCAAGTCCTGCGTGTAGGGATGGAGACTGGCAGTCTCTGGCTCACTAACAGCCCTCAATCAGCCGCAGTATCTTCCCAGCTCCAGGCTCGATCTGTATTTCTCAAGCTGGCAGAGATGTATCCCTGAACCTTATGTATCTCCATACCTCCTTGCTGAAGTTGCTCCCTCAGAGGCCCAGGGCTGCTCCTGTGTTCCTTTCTGTGCCATGTTTCCAGTCCCCTACCCCTGTAAGCACAGGGTTGGACCACAGGCTGAAAACATTTGTGCCCTGTGTCCACCTCCTTCCAGCTGTATTCCAGTACTGAATACAGGTGGGGTCTTGGATACTCTCTGGCCCTCTCACTCCTTCCAGTCCATTCACTGGGTCCGTCATAGAGTCCTTGGGCCTCTCACTCTCACAGCATCATGTCTACACAGATGCAGATGGGAGATTTGCTTGGAATAGAAAAAAAATCCCAACAGTCCAAGGGAGCAAGAGCCCCACACTGCTGTCCTCCAGTCTGTCCTACACTAACCATTTCGTCTTGCTGATGTAGCACATGGGCTCTGAAACTACTTCATTATCCCAGGTAATCTGCCAGCTTCATCCTTTCTCATTTCAGTGCTTTGAGTACCCAAATTTCTTCCGTGTGGTGATCACTGTGCCTGAGGACATGATCTTGGAGGCCTGCGGTCGCATTCAGGAGTTCTGTGAGATGCACTACCAGGGTGCTGAGGGGGGCCAGGATCTAGAGTGTGACAAGTAGCCACAGCTGGCCTCCTGCCTCTGCCAGGCTAAACCTTGTGTGAGGCAGGAGCTGGGCAGGCAGGGCTGCTTCCAGCCAGCCCCACATTCCCCTGCCTGCAAGCAGCCGCTGTCCTACTGCTTCAGTTTTTGTGCTCCACAGACCCCTCAGCACTATGGGAAGGATCAACCACTTGCCTCTCCTCCTCCACTGCAGCTTGCACACCCTCTGGCATTTGGTGCCTGTGGTGTCCATGTACTCTGCATTTGCACCCTGCGTCTGTGCTGTCTGAGAACCAGCTGTAGGCAGGGGCACATGGCTGCTCCTGTGCCAGGCCCCATGTGGCCAGTACCTCCTGTGCTGGCTGCGCTTCCCCTGGGGCAGAGCTGTCTTGGAGGACAAGAGAAGTACTCACCTCTCACTTACCTGTGTTATCTTAGGAGGGCAGAGCTCTTTATACTAAGCCCTTTGTGTGACAAAGGGAGTAAGTTATTGTGACTTTTTTATTAATAAACATTCTGACATACCAGTATCTGTGCTGTGCTCTCATTGCACCAGGTCTGGCTTGGGACCATGTGCATCACCCTTGCTTGGCCTGTGGTGGTCTGGTGCCCCAGGCCTGCCCCCTGTCTTGCAGCTGGCTGCCCAGGGCCTGCCCTGTCACCAGACCCTCCAATGCTCCCACCAGGTCCTGAGGGCAGGACCTGCCAGCCTGGCACGGACTGGAGCTAGACACTCCTGCCTCATTGATGCTGAAGTCTTGCTTGTTGTGGCCTGGCCCCTTCTGACAGAGCAGCCCTGCCTGCTTCTGCCCATTGGCCCTTGCAGCCCTCTCCCCAGCCCCTTAGTGCTGGTGCCCCCTGCTGTGGGGAGACCCTGCCCCTGGACCAAAGCCAGCCATGCCAGGTGCTGCTGCCTAAGCGTTCAAGGCCAGGACAGCTGGGCATTTCCTGCTACAATGCTGAAGAAGGGAGTGGTAACCTATGACACACTTGTATTTTACTGGGTGTTTGTGATGTGCCAGCAGTGCTAGGGCTACCAACTGCTAAATACATCAGCTCCGTAAAGTGATAAGGGACTGGCTGGCCTGGTGTCTGTTTATTCTGTGGAAAGAGGAGGAGTGTCTGTGCAGTCAAGAGATGATATCACTTGTGAGACCACCTGTTCTGGTGAGCTGCTCAGTGGCTGAAGAGCTGGCAAAGAGGCCGTTTGCAGGGTGCCTCATATCATGACATAGCGCTCTGTTCACCTGTCCTCCTGCAGAATTGGGATCCACAGGTCAGCCCTGCCTCCCCATTGATGTGAAAAATAATCTATCTCTAGTTCACATGCTGCCAAACCTGTTGCTAGGTTCTGTAGACATTTCATTGCCTTCCCTTCCCCTGCACAGAACAAAGTCTGGGTACCAGTACCCATTAGAGGGGAGGTATCTGTATGAGAAAGATAGCAGTGTATGAAAAGGTCATTGACATATCAGCTGAGTGTCTGTACTACTACCTTGCCCTTCAAAGAAAGAAATCCAAGAACAAAATGGAAGAGAAGCTGGGGCTACAGGCAAATTGTAGACAGCTTCAGAGATTTCATGCCATTAGACCTAAAATCATAGAATCATAGAATTATCAGGATTGGAAGGGACCTCAGAGGTCATCTAGTCCAACCCCGCTACAGTGAGAAGGCAATCTCCAACTAAATCAGGTTGCCAAGCACCCTGTCCAGCCTCATTTTGAACACCTCCAGGGACGGGGCCTCAACCACCTCCCTGGGCAATCTGTTCCAATGTTCCACTACCCTCACGGTAAGGAACTTTTTCCTAATATCTAATCTAAACCTACTCTTCCCTAATTTAAATCCATTACCCCTTGTCCTATCACTACAGGCCTTTGTAAATAGGCCCTCCCCAGCCTTTCTGTATGACCCCTTCAGGTAATGGAAGGTGACTATTAGGTCCCCACAAAGCCTTCTCTTCTCGAGGCTGAACAACCCCAGCTCTCTCAGCCTATCCTCACAGGGGAGTTGTTCCAGCCCCCTGACCATTTTTGTAGCCCTCCTTTGGACCCGCTCCAGCAGGTCTATGTCCTTCCTGTGTTGAGAGCTCCAGAGCTGAACACAGTACTCCAGATGAGGTCGCACCAGAGCAGAGTACACTGGCAGAATCTCCTCTCTCGATCTGCTGGTCACGCTTCTCTTGATGCAGCCCAGAATGCGATTTGCCTTCTGGGCCGCCAG